>PVIH01003491.1:30564-108318 GCA_004025045.1 Sigmodon hispidus
TATTTATCAAAAAAAAACACAGTAAAAAGAATTTAAAATGTGGAAGAGTTAACAATAACTATACAGAGGATAAGAATGATAAGCATGGCTTATCAAGGGAAGAAATACAAATAAGATTGCTACACCTATATTTTCTTTGTGTTCATCTTTCCCTCTGAATTTTTTTTCCATCCCTGTATATCCTTATTCAAGGTCTCTTTTATCTTTATATTCATCCTCCCTTTTCCCCTTAACTTTTCCATATTCATATTGAATTCCAGCCTCCTCCCAACTTTGTGTGTGTGTGTGTGTGTGTGTGTGTGTGTGTGTGTGTGTGTTGCCCACATATTTGAGTGTGTGATCCCACTCACTGAAACATAGTCAACCTACTTGGGACCACACAATTTAAAACAATTGATTTCTTCCCACCTAGAGTGAATCAACTGTCAATAGCTAACTCAGATAGAAGTAGGGGTCTCTTGAAGTCTTTCATCACTGCTGGAATGATACAGTAGAGGTCTTGTATCAGAAAACCTGAAGCTACCCAGATAAACTTTGATGACATCTAAAAAGCAGGGCGGAGCAAGGCGTGGTCAGCTAGAAAGAGCCCCAGAGGAAGAGAGAGCAGGACCCCTTTCTGGACTGGTGGAGTGGTTAGAAAAGACAGATCAGTTTAGACCTCTCCTGCACGCTGCTTTTCCACCTTTTTCCCCTCTAAACACCCTTTATAGTGTCAGTGGCTTTAAAATAATAAACATTACATTAACATAGACATGGTGGTGAGTTAAATTACTTAACATCTGGCAGCATCTTGTACAGCCAACCACAGCAGTTGTGAGTTTGTGAATGCAATGATTCCATTATATTTACCTAAATGCACTTTTCCACTGCTGTCTTCCTTAACATATGCCTCTTTTGCAGTGGCCCCTGAGCTTTGGCTAAGGAATGTTACATAAATGTCACATTTAGCTTTGATCATTCTGAGGTCACTTATTTTCTGCCCTTTTACCAGTTGAGATTTTATGTCCACTGCACAAATAAAGGTGGTGATATATTGAATAAAGTTTGCCTAAAAATCAGAGGACAGCACTACACAGAGATTTACAGATTTACAGATTTAGCCAGGAAGGTCAGCGAGTAGTGACCCACTCCTTTAATTTCAGCATTCCTGAGGCAGAGATCTGTCTGAATATCTGTGAGATGTTCAAGGCCAAACAAAGCCAAGGAGTTATGGCACACACCTTTAATCCTAGCACTAGGAAAATTGAATGAGGAAGTAACATAGCTGGGTGGAAATAGAGGAGATGGGAGTTCAGCCCTTCAGCTGCAACCAACTGTCCTTCTTGGCGAAATCTGTAGGTGATGCTATCCTCTGATTTTCAGCCAAACTTTATTAGATATACAATATATCACCACATATATACTTCTCTTTACAGAAGAATTTACTGTCTTATCATTTTTTTTGAGTGTTTTCAAGATCAAATAGACTATACCACCAGCTGTTTTCTTTCAGAATGTGTATCATATTGATTTAAACTCTTCTGAATGTTAAAGTTACCATGGAGAAATTACCTGTTGTTCTTACGGGATGGACTTTATATGGGACTTGAGTCTTCTCTTTGTTTTCAATGCTCTTTATTTGTTATGTATATATACCTGGTGTTTCAACTGTAATATGACATAGAAAGTTTCTTTTTAGATCCTGTCTATTTTATGCTCTGTGTGAATCTTGTAGCTGAATATGCATCTATTTTCCTAGATTGAGCAAGTTTTCTTCTAAGACTTTATTGAAGGTAAGTTCTAGTCAGTTCAGAGTTTCTAAGTCATTTGGCAAGCTAGGTAGTTTGAATGAATTTCTAAATTATGGGGCTAAAGAGAGTAGAATAACTTATAGGATGATATGAGTAGCTTTAAAGAGTCCAAGGGCAGGGCAGGGTGATGAGTAGGTTAAAGGAATCTCTAACGGGCTCCAAGGAATGTGGCTCTCATGGGAGAGTAGTACCTGGGTTTGATGATGCCTGGAGAGTCCCTGGCAGGAAGGAGTAGACTTGAGAATGATGCTGTTACAGGTCTATTACCATGGAGCAGGCTTCCAAGCTGGATGTTTTCTGGAGAAAGTGGGACACATTTATGGGAGGGAGGCTCCTAGTAAAGAAAGCTGGAGTTTTCTGTGGTCTGTGTAGCAAAAAGAATAGGCCCTAGCAGGTAAAGTTAGCAATGAACCTGGAGGGATTTTGAGCCTCCCTTGCTTCCAAAATGAAGTAAATTAAAAATAATTGTAAAAAAGAATATAGTAATTTTTAATATAGACTGACATGGCATACTTTGTTCATGGAAATAGTTCTACATCTCTTGGTCATTATTATCTTGAATCTAATACCCTGGGAATTTCCTTTGATTCATATATGTAAAAAGATTCTATATTATGGGTTGACATATACATTAACAGGGAAATACACACACACACACACACACACACACACACACACACACACACTTTGCTTTGCACTGAAATTCTGTGGTCTAGTTGATTTGCATTCTTGTTCCATGTAACTAGTCTTTCTTGTCAGCCATCACCTCCCAAATAATGACATGGAGACATTCTTACTTATGAAAGCTTGGCCTATACCTTAGGCCTATTCCAAACTAACTCTTATAATTCAAATTAACCTGTTTCTGTTAGTATACTTACTGCCACATGGATTTTACCACTCTCTCATTCTGTACATCTGACTTGTTCCAAGACTCACTGGTATCTCTTGGATGCCCAGATTCAACTCTAGTTTCTTTCTCTCCCTGGAAGTCCCGTCTATTCTCTTCTGCCTAATTATTGACCATTTAGCTCTTTGTAGGATCAATCAGAAGATGCTTTGACAAAGACATATCTTCACAGTATGCAAAAACATTATCCCACAACAGTTCCATAGGTACAAAGCTGCTCATTGTATTCCATTGCCTGCACTCTAACATGTATACTTCATGAGTCTTCTTATAAGGAAAACACTTGGTAGTGACATTCACTAAGAATACAACTACCATCTTATCAGTCATGGAATGTTAGCAGTCCAAGCCTTTAATCCATCTCTCTTCTTTCCAACCTAGAATTTGAAAGAAAATACTTCTAACCAAGCATTTGTAAATGGGGTCATGGCGTTACAACACTTGAATATTGAAGAAGGTTATACTTGCTATATTCACTTTGCCATTATCCATAGACAATAAGCTAAGTATGCCAGATGGTCCAGCAATTCTACTTGTGATTATAAATACAGAGGGATGTTTAGCACATTAATTGAAATTATTCTAAAATAAAAGCAATCCAATTTCAATCAGCATTGAAGTACACCCATAATGTATGTAATGTCAGAAGATACTTGAAAAATTACACCATGAATATATCCACCTATAATATTTAGACAATAGCTTGATATAAAACAACAAATATTACAGTTAAAATGTAAAACATCTCGCACGGACTTAGAAGTTTGAACACTTAGTCTTCAGGTAGTTAAAGTTGTTTTGTGAGGTTGGAGAACCTTCAGAATAGTGATCCTCCACCTGTGGGTCACAGGTGTTGGGAGTTGCATATTAGATATCTTGCATATCAGATATTTACATTACAATTCATAGCAGAAGCAAAATTGCAGCTATTAAATAGCAATGAAATGATTTTATGGTTGGAAATCACAATATTGAAAGAATTCCCCTATTTGAAAGGTTGAGAACCATTGCTTTAGATTAAAATCTTTTCTCAAAGATATGGTATCCTGAAAAGTAGATTTCATTGGTTAGAGCCTGACACCAGTTCACCAGTTTAGAGCCCATCTAAGAAATCCCTCTGCTTCTTGGCATGACAAAATGTGAGCATGGCACCTCATACTCCCACTGCCATGAAGTCCTCAACTTCAGCCACTTTGCTTCCCTTTTGATGATGCAGAATATACTCACAAATCATGAACTAGACTAAAGTTTTTCTTTCATCAAACTGCTCCTTGAAATAGCCACACAAAATATAGCCAATATAGTCAACCATATAGAATTATATTTTATATAATGTTAATGATATCTGTAAATGATAGTGTAGGAAATTGAGATTGGTATCATTTGCCTTTAGAGAAGAGGAAGAAATGATGATGATGATAATTAAAGGTGATGTGAAGTATGCAGTACTAGGAATATTTTAGTTCTTGATGTGGGTACGCATTAAACTGGATTGGCTCATGTGATTCTTAATTTACATGTGTTTCTATGAATGTATTATCCTTTAACAATTCGGAACTACATTTTAATTTTATTTTTTAAAGGACTCAAACTTCTAAGAAGGCTTGCTTGTCTGTACATACTGTCATGCATATTATGAAAGCCTTTCACTCTAGTAATTTTCATTATTATTGAAGATTTTTCCTGTTTTAAATCTCATGATTAAAATGTTTTCATGTTAAATAAAGCAGTTGAAATATAAAGTCAAGTGTTATTTGTTGTCATTAAGATAACTGAGTTTCAAATCACTGGCTCAATCTCAGAAAATGCCACTGTGAATAAAGAATGGCATTTCTATAAGATGGACAAAGGGTATGCCAATCTTGCTAATCTTTACAAAGAACCAACGCTTGGTTTCCTCGGGGTTTTTTTGGTGTGGTCCTCTCCATTTCTTTTTTATTAACTTCAGCTTTTAAGTTTATTGTCTCTTCCTGTCTACACTTTTTGAATGTTATTCTTGATTTTCTGAGACCTTCAGAATAAATACTAACTTATTAATATGAGATTTCTCCAGCTTTTGATGCAGGCACTTAATGCTGTAAACTTTCTTCTTAGAAATTCCTTGCTTGTGTCCCATAGACACTAGTATGTTAAGTTTTAATTTTCATTTGACTTTAGCAATTTCTTAAATTGCCTTCTTAATTTTTCTCTTGATCATACCAACATTTATCAGTGCTTCCTTAAATTTGTGTGCTTATAGACATTTCTTTTTTTGATGTCTAGCTTTATTACTTTGTGGTCAGATAATGTGCAGGCTGCTATTTCAGTACTTTTATATTTGTTGAGACTTGCTTTGTATTCTAATATGTGGTCAATATGGAGAGTTCCATAGGCTTGTAAGAAGAATGGGTATTTAGTGTTTGTGTGAAATATTCTGCAGATGTGTATTTGGTCCATTGGATTCATGATGTCATTTAGATACTAAATGTTTACATTTAGTAACTTTTTCTGGAGGATCTCTCTATTGATGAGTGAAAATATTGAAATCATTTATTATTAGTATGTTTCTCTTACTAAACTGGATTTCCTTGTGTTTAATGTGAAAATATTTATAATTGGAATATCCTTTTGTCATATTTTTCCTATGAGTGATATGTAGTGTCTTTCCCTATCTGTTACTTTCAGTTTGAAGTCTGTGTTGTCAGATGTTATATTAACTACACTTTTTGTTTCTTTTCTCAGCTTGCTTGACCACCTTTTCCCTCCCTTTAACCCAAAGTTGGTATCTATGGCTAATGGCGACATGTGTTTTTATTAAGGCAATGAAAAGTTGGCTTCTGTTTTCTGACCCAATGTTAGTGATTGTCTTTTTATCTTGATACAGAGATGGGTAATATTAAGAATCCTTAGTCAGTTATGTTGATTACTTTCTGTTATTTTAGTCTTCTGTTGTCTTCTTAGATAAAAGACTTCTGGAATTAGGTTTTTTATTGTGTTACTTAGTGAAAATATCTGGTTTGGTTGTTTGGATGCTTATTTGGTATTATTCCAACCTCCTATGTTATGGACAAGCTGAATCATGGCTAGTATTCAATCTTGGGGACACTCTGGTTGTTTGTGAATATTTAAAGTGGTCACAACTCAGTGACATTCTGATTAAACTATACTTGGTTCAAGTGTTAGGAGGAGGAGTGAAGATGTCTGCACATAGGTAGAAACAAGAGTGAGCCTGGTGGTCTACAACAGTTCTGAGTAGACTTACTTCAGATGCAGATGCTTCTCCATTCACAATATCCAGAGATTGCAAACAACCTAGATATCAATTTACTGATGAATGGATAATGTAAACATGTTGCATTCATTAAAACATTTATTAATATTGTATGCATTAAACAACATCAGATATTATTTAACTGTTAAGAAAAATGAAATTTACAGGTAATCAGAGTGAAATAACAGATAAAAAAGTACAAACATCACATTATTTTTCTCTCATTTATAGATGCTATTCTTGCCTCTTCAGGTATATGTATTCCAAATGGAATACCCAGAGGTCAGGGACTTATTAGAGGGCTATTGGAGGTCCAAGCCTTCAAGAGAGGGTGGAAAAAACAGAGGTATAATGTAGCTGGAATTTGCTTGATTTTGCCTCACTCCCAGGTAGAGACAAATATCTCTTACCTGTAGCCATGCAGCTACTTATAAAATAATTACTGAGAGATCTATATTAATTACAAACTGTTTGGTCTATTGTTCAGGCTTATTATCAGCTAGATCTTACAACTAAACTCAACTCATTTTTATTAAACTATATCTTGCCAAGAGTCATCATGTCATTATCCATTCCACTAGATCTTGCTTCGAGGGCATCTAGATTTTATCTTCTCTGATCCTACCTTTCTTATCTCTGTATTTCTCTTGGATTTTCTGCCTGGCTATGCCCTGTCTTGCCATGGTCCATATCAGCTTCTTTATTAACCAATGGTAGCAGCACATATTCATAGCATGCAGAAAGAACATCTCACAGCACTATAAGGGGTTAAAAGGAAACAATGGTACAAGAAGTGATAATTTGGGGTGGGAAATGGGAGAGCATCATAGAAGAGAGAATGTGGAGAGGCATGTTTAACACTGAAGTTTTGAAAAAGCAATATAGATGCTAACTATATAAAAAATTTAATAAACACATACTTAAACACATATAAAAGAATTTTAATGGAATTACTCTAAAATGGAGATATAATACCACAACCAGGTAGTCCATACTACAAATAATCACTCCACTATCAGGAATGGGACATTTCTTTATGAGGTATTGAACAACTGAGTCACATAAAAAAGTATTACATGTTATTGCCAATAATTCTGAATACACTCTAGAAGGTATGGAGAAAATGAGAGAAACCTATAAAGTGGAGATCTGAAAATTTTGCCAGGTATTACCTTTAGATTCTATCTGTGTTTAAGGTAATACAAAGGATCATCTTTAAACTCAAATCTATGAAGCTGTGAAGACAATATGCACAAGCAAATATAATAAAAAGGACCAAAAGCTCTGTAATGAAATGTCTCTACTGTGAAATTTTAACTACTTCAAAAGGTCAAAGCTGTTTGTGCTAATGTAAATGTGCTTTAAAATTACATGCTGTTATGATAATCAAAAAAGATTTTGTTACTTTGAAATACATCTGACAGTAGAAATAACCTCTAGGAAGTATTTTTTTCTAACATAAGAAAGATATTAATCATTATACTATTTCATATAAATTAAACACCAGCATTTACACTACCTTTCTTCAGATTTGAAGTAATTTAATTAATATATTTTATATAGGAGCTATAAATCACTGATACATAAAATTTTGAGCTTGTATCACAAGCAGCGTTATATAGGATAGAGAAGCTATACTGACTAATGCACAATATTTACATATCAGAATATAAACCATAAATTAATTTACTTACTCCACTTAAGAAAATTTTAAGTTTAATTTGGCACAAAATATATTAACTGAAACACTGTTACACAGATACCCATGTTTCTTGAAGACTGTGGGGTATTGAGTTTAAAGCTAGAATATCTGAGAGGCCTGATAAGTAAGTTTGATGGGTCACATGATGTAAAATAATAAATATATATATATAAAAAGAAAAAGCCAGAATATAGCAAAGATTTTATAATTTTCTATGTACATATTTGAATGCTATAAGCAAAATATGGCTTGATTTTACCTGAGTGGACAGGTTACCCTTGAATGTGACAAGTTTTGCCTCTTTCAGGTTCAATTATCAGCCAGGCCATTTGCATATTCTTCAAATGGTGATCTCATAAATGTGACCAAAACAATGGTCAGAACAGGGAGATGACCACAATGATGGTCAGGACATTCAAATGACAGAACAAATGATGAGGGCAGCCAGTCTATCACAGTGATGATCCGGTTGGTCAAGTATCTGGGCACAATGGTTAGGATTGCCAGGACAGTCAGGTTACCAAAATAATGATTGGAACAGTCAGGAAGAGGACAAGGAAAAGTAGAAGTTTTGATAAGTTTTTATTTTTTTCTCATGATAGCCAATACTTAAGAAACAGAAGAAAGTGAAAAATATTGATTTTTGTCTTGAAGTTCATGATAACTTGCATCCATATTTCTGGGTGTGTACTGTGATTGTACATTCTTATGGCAAGTTATGTGGTAGAGGCTGTGATGTGGGATGTCTTTGTGTATGCTGTAAAATATCATTAGATAATAAAGAAACTGTTTTGGCCTAAGACATCTTAGAAGTAGGAGGGAAATCTAAGCATAGATACAGGGGAAGGAGGGCATAGTCAGGGGAGATGTGATCCAGGCACCCTAAAAGCAAGATGTAAAAAAATAAATAAGCTATGGGCCATATAATAAGACAAATTAATAAAAATAAGTTAAGATACCAGAGCTAGCTAACAATGTGCCTGAGCCACAGGCCAAGCAACATATAATGAACATAAACATCTACCTCATTTTTAGGGGATAAGCAGCTATAGGCAGTTTTAAACCTTGGGGGTAGACCAGGCCAAGGTTTCTCACTTATGGCAACCACGAAGCAGAAAGAAACATGCTTACAATTTATGGATTTTGCTTTCTTTCTTTTTTTTTTTATTCAATCTCCATTTACGGCATAGCTACCTCTATTCAGGATAGGCCTTTTCCCATTAGTAAATTCCCCCTGAAAATGCACATACATGCACTACACATCCATTATGTACACACATTTTACACACATCACACAAATATCACATGCACTGATCACACACCCACACCATGCACACATGGAAAACATCACACAGGCACATCACACCACTTAAAATCACCATATTGGCCATCAGGATTGACCTTCAAAAATAAAACAGCAAGTGCTAAAATAATAACAGATAGAAGGGATAAGTCATGCTGTCGACAACAAGGTGTACATAGTTTATAAAAATAACATGTTTTATAAAGAATGAATGAGTTCATAAGAATACAAAAATACTAATTACTCAGATTTGACCACCAAATGTATTACATGTGCTGTAATAACATGGTATTCCATTAAGTAGATGCTATCATGTTCACTCAGAAACTAAAATGCAAGAATGGTTTAAGGTTGTCAGAGGAGCAGAATAGTTTTCCTAAATGCCAGTGGAAACATGTAAAGAGTGGCTCCACCTGGCAAATTGAATCTGCATTTTAATGCCACATAAGAGAGACATGCTTCAACAAGGTAAATCACATATTAAAGTAATAAAAGTTCACTACAGTTGGATTAAAACCTCATGATCTCCATCCAGCCTAAGTTCTTTATTCAAATCTGTGAAACAGTCTGAGGGATTGATATTTCAAGTTAGAAGGATGTAGGCTGCAGGAGAGTAGAAGGATGGTTAAAGTTATAGGGCACAGCTGCCTGCTAGGAGGAATTACTGACAGTATTCTACAACCATTAGGGGCAATGATGGTTGACAATAATCATTGACCATTTCAGAAGATCTGATGGGAAGAATCAGAATGTACCCAGCAGAGAGAAACAAAATGAGTCTACGGTGACAGATATGACAATTACCATGATCTATTTATGCACATTATATGCATGGATCAAAACACCACTCTATACCATGTGGTATACTGTCAATGAAATATAGTGTATGTGTATTTTTTTTGTTAAAAAGAAAAGTCAGCTGCACATCTGGATTTCAAAACTTATCTTCATTTCTAAGGAAAAAAAAAAAAAAAACAGAGAGAGCTGGCTGGCTCCTCTAGATTTCCCTCGCTTACACAGGGCTGAAAAGGAAAGTTTGTCTTCAAAATTGTTTTACCAAACAAAGCAATTTAAGCAGGATGTCAAAGACAATGTAGAAACTCACAAATTTGGCTTATACCAAGATCTCTCAGAACTGGTCCACATTTTAAATTCTTTTTACTGTGTTTTTTTTTTTTTTTTGATAAATACAAAATAAAGAAGGAAAAAAAAGAAAAAAGAAAGAAAAAGAAAGAAAAAAAAAGAAAAAGAAAAAAAAACAAGTGGTTGGCTAAAAGTCAGTGGATGGAGTGGTTTTTTACTATAAGAGGAAGCGAATGAAATAATGTCAAAGATAAATATGTGGCAACTTCATGACTGAGTGTTGATAATGTTAGTCAGATGTCTATTTTTACCTAAACTTCAAAAGCTATTTCATTGTAATATGTGAAGAGCAGAAGGTCTTGAGCTCTATGATTGGTTATTGTTTTGAAAAGGGAAGAAAATTACCTTTCATTTTCTTTTTGTTGGCACTAAATCTCCAGTAAAGGTTTGAAGGACATTCATAATCACATGGCAGCCAGGAGCTTTTGAGGCCTCTGCTTCTCACTGTGGTTTGCAATCCTATCACCATCTAGCACACTGCCTGCAAACAGAAGCCTACAATACAGTTTTGAAAAACCTCATTTGGAGCTACCATTTACTCTGAGCTCTTTTGCAAAATCAGATTTTACCTATAAAGCTTTTAACTAGAGGTATCTTGATGCCCATGTCAAAAGAAACTCTTCCTGTCTCCGGTAAGGCTAATTATTAATAGTAAAATATTACTTATAATATTGAGTTCTTGGGACCTCCTGCCCTTGTTGGGGAGGAGATGGGGAGATGTGGAGAAGAGAGAGTGACTAGAGAAGGTGGGAGGGGGGAAAAGACCTTGAATAAGAATATGCACAGATAGAAAATGTGACTTTATTCATAATAAAAATAAAAAAATCATAGCATATTCTAACATATAAAATTCACAAGTTATTAAAATGAGATAGAGTCCCAATATAATATTACTGTGTTAGAGGGTCATACATAATCAGGAACAAGACAAAAGTAATTCTTGTGGTGAATACCATAGACTGTATTCCAACAGGGAACAGCAAACAAACTCGTTCAGTCTATTTAGGCTGAATGCTATAATAAACATTATTGACTTAAAGAACAGAAACATAATCTTCATTTACATAAAACTCGAATAGGCCTTATAGTAGAAATGAGGATGACCCTGCTGGCTAAAATACCATTCACTGAGTCTTTTAGACTTTCTCTTCCCTGGGTGCTCAGAAAGCTGATAGTGGATGGAGATCACAGAATGAAGGTGATATATGGGGTGCTTCGAAGAATACACCTCACTATGGGAAGCACCACCACATAGTAGCAACTGAAATACAGCAAGTAGAAAATGGGAACCAATCTGATAGAGTCAGACAGCCCTTTGGCACATAGGAATGTGGTGCGGGTGAAAGGAAGCACACATAGCTGTTGAAGCCTGAGTCGTCTAGTGGAAACATGGAGAAGAGAGGGCAGAATGTGTCATGGGAGCTCTCTGTAGAAACTGCAGAGGAAATAAGTGTTGGACATCTTAAGAGGGTAGAGAATAAGGTGCTTAGATAAAGAAGGAAGCTCTTTGAAAATGAAATTAACAAGCGTCCATAGGTTAGAGTTTGTCTAGTTAAAGATTCTGTTGGGAAATTAAGATAATGACTTTTCTTGCATCTGAGATACAGCTTTCTAAAATTTAATGAGAGAGTTTTAGATGGATGGAATGCTGTAAGGTGTGGAATTCTTCTCTTCTGATTAGATCATGGCAATTAATAGGAAAGACAATGATTTCCTTTTAGTTTTTCTTGCAAATGGTTATTAACATTGGGGTACTTGTTCTATAAAACCCACAAGATGGATATTTAGAAATGCAGGTCGTCTTACAAAGCAACAGCCAAGATATTTAGTGGACTTCATAAAATAAATGTGGTAAGAAAATTGTGTAGCCGTTTTATAATGAACAAGATGATCTCAGTTCAACATTGTGGTTGTGAGCCTTGCCTTTAATGGCTGAACCCTCTCTCCAGCCCTCAATTCAATTTTTTAAGAAATGTTGATTTTATTACATTGTATCCTATGGACAAAATCATAGGATATTTCCACATTATTTTAAATGCCCACTATTTTTTTTTAAAACTGTGTTTTATGAAACTTTTGCCAACATTTTATTAACCATATTGCTTTTCTTTTTCTGTCTTAATCTTCTCTCAAAAGAAGACACAATTGTTTCTTTAAAATGATTTAACGCTGGGTTTTAACAGAGGTTGTTTTCTCTATTTCTGGATAGGTATTGAACATTCTGAGGCCAGGAACTGTTTCTGAAACATCCTACAGGGTTCGTACATGGTGAGTCCACAGAGCATCTTAGACTGCTCTTTTCTTTACTTATAATGAATTTCATGAAATATGCATTGTAAAAAACAGGTACGCATTGTATGTTGAAAAATGATGTCTTGTTTCAACATTTTAATAAAAGTCAATCTCACTACTTTGTAGCCTATGAATAAAATCACAGATTTCCACGTTGCTTTAAATGTTCACTGTATCCATAATACAGTACTTTGTAACTCTTGACACTCAAAAATATCTTTTAGGATCAAGAAATAAAGATAAAATGCTAATAGTTCTTGCAGCTCAATTGATACAAACATAAAAAATACTAAGATTAAGTATTCCCAGTAGATATTGATGTTTTGTAAATATTACAACATATTCAAAACACTTAGGGATTGATCTGTTAATGAGAGATTTGTTTTTCAGTTCTGAATCATGGGAAATGTTAGTCACAAGTATGAGAGAAATGTAACAATGGGTTAAACTTTTGAATCAGAGTGACAGATGTCTATAGATTTAAATGTTGACTGATATTAAATTATTGGCCCTTGGCAATAGCCTCGCCTATGGAGTTTATTTTGGCTCTTGTGAAAGCCAAGAAGCTATTTATTGTTAATGAGGAAATAAAGTGAGAAAACAGATTAGCAAATAAATTAGCAAATTTTAAGTTCAATCTCTGTTAATAACAACAGGTTTTCATGTAATGTGTAGGGTTCTCATTCCATGAGGGACAATCTATGCTCTTGATGCAGAATTGTCACCTTACATATTCTTTCCCCTATTGTAAATACATCATCTGTTACAATACTTCTATTCAAATTCTACATTGAGTCTTCTTATTTCACCCTTCTCAATTCAATAAAGGCTTTGAAGTCTTGAAGAAAAGCATGCAATTCATTGACAGAAATGACTCCCATGTTCTTTTGATCTTTCAAATAAACATTTAAGTATTACCACCAAATGGTAAATGGGTAATGAATTCCAGGGGATTAAACTTTTATTTCTGCAAACATTTTGTAAAGTTGATCAACTTTTTAAGTACTAAAAACTCTATTTTTAACTTATAGAAAATTCTGTCACTATGATGCTGTTCATCTCATTTTCTGGGTTGAAGTTTTAATGACTATCTATATGACTAGACATATAGCTGCAAAATGAAAAATAGAAAAAGGTTCTCCATATATCAAGGTACAATGAAAATCAAGCAAGATAAAGAGTAAACAAGAAAGATATCGTTCATTTATCTCAGGCCTTCAGCCTGTTTCTTCTTGCTCATCTTCATTTCAGTTATATAGATTAAGATTCAACTGTACTCCCTAAACATTATCTGGATACCCTGAGGAATTTGTCCTGAGTCTTGGTTCTTGGTTCTCTTATACTATAATTATGAGCCATGTATACACGAATAGTTTTCATTTTCTGGGTACATTATGCTTCAGAGATCATTGAAAAATAAATCAATAAATACAAAACAAACAAACAACAAATAAAATTTTTAAAAAGTTGTTAAACAGTTGTTGAGAGTCCAAAGCAAACATTGCCTTAAAATCAATCATTCAAGTGATATTCTTATTTTCTTTCTGAGTGGTTTCTGAATAACCTGGGGCTTTAAAAAAATCATTTCAAATATACTTTCTGTTTTGACATTTATATTCTGAAGAGAAAACTTCATAAATCTAGACCAAGACTTGCCTGACTTCTCTACCTATAGCCTTATCAGTCAGCTCAGATGTGTGCCTGACATTGGTCATCTACAAGATAGACATAGTGACAGTACCTACCTCTGTGACTGTGGGGAAAATTTAATGAGCCATGTGTGAAAAATGCTCCAGAATCCTTGCTGTCTCATAAAAGGTACGCAATTCCACTGTAGGGATAATATTGTCATTTTTACTACAACCTGGAACACTAAGAAACCAGCTGCACCTCATAGGCACACTTGGAAGTGAAAATAAACAGCACATCTTAATTCATCTTCTGAAAATGAAATATACAACTATATCATAGAATATCAACTGCCTGAGTAAGACCAAAAATGACCAGTTATCCAGTTTAATTATTTTCCTTATTTACCTGCTTTTCCAAGATGAGTAAAAGCAAAATGGCCTTCTTTTTTAATTTATTTAATTAACTTCTTTATTTATTTTTCATATGTACTTCATTTCCCCTCCCTCATCTCCTCTCATCCCCTTCCCTCATCTCCCATTTACTCCTCTCCTCATCCACATCTCCTCTGTCGCCATTCAGAAAAAAGCAGGAATCTCTATCCCCAACATGCTTCCCACCATTGTCATTCTTACTCTCCCCTCTGTCTGAAAACTAACCCATCTCCCAAGCTCAGCCTATCCAACTTGCTCTGTCAAGATCCCATCCCCTCCTCACTTTATTCAGGAAATCTCTCCTATTTCCCCTTCCCAGAGAAATTTATGCCTTCCTCTTTTGACCATCCTTGTTATCTGGCCTATCTGGGGCTGGCTATCTTATACTTTACCTCCAATATCTACTTATGAATGAGAGAATACTAAGTTTGTCTTTCTTGGTCTGTATTGCCTAACTAAGAATGATTTTTTTGGTTCCATTAATTTGCTTGCATTTTTCATGAGTCATTATTTTTTACAGCCCAGTAATAAATATCCCATTGTGTTAACATACCATATTTTTTTCATTCGTTCTTCATTTAAGAGTTACCTAGGATGTTTTCAGGTTCTGACTGTTAAAAATAATACTGCTATGAACATAGCAAGTGTGTTGTGATATGATTGGGCATTCTTTGGGTAAATGCTCAAGACTGACATAGTTGGGTCATGAGGTACATTCCTAATTTTCTAAAAACCTATCATACTGCTTTCCAAAGTGTCTGTACAAGTTTGTACTCCCACCAGCTTTTACACTACACCCTCTGCAACATAGTGTTTTTGATTTAGTTATTCTGAGAGGTGTAAGGTGGTATTTCACAGTTATTTGGATTTGCATTTCCCTGATAACTTAAAATGTTGAACATGTCTTTAAGTGTATTTAAGCCATTTGAGATTTTTCTGTTGAGAATTCTGTTTAGACCTTTACCCCATTTTAAACTGGATTATTTGGTAGTTTGCTGTCTAGTTCTTTATATATTCTGAAGATCAGCCCTCTGTCAGATGTGGGGTTGATAAAGATCTCTACCCATTCTGTAGTCTGCCATTTTGTCTTATTGGTTTTACAGAAGGTTTTCTGTTTCAGGAGGTCCCATTCATTAATTGTTGATCTCAGTGTCTGTGCTACTGGTGTTATATTCAGAAAGTTGCCTCCTGTGCCAATGCATTCAAGGTTACTTTCCACTTTCTGCTCCATCAGGTTCAGTATAACTGGATTTATGTTGAGGTCTTTCATCCACTTGGACTTGTGTTTTGTACAGGAAGATAGATATGGAGCTATTTGCATTCTTCTGCATGCTGATATCCAGTTATGTCAACAATATTTGTTGAGGATGCTATCTTTTTATATTGTACAATTTTGGCATTTTTCTCAAAAATTTGGTGTTCATAGGTGTTTAAATTTATGTCATGGTCATCAATTTGATTCCATCAATCCACATGTCCATTTTTATGCTAGTTTTATTACTATAGTCTATACTAGATCCTGAAGTCAGGGATGGCGATACCTCTGGAAATTTCTTTGTTATACAGGATTGTTTTAGCTATCTTGGGATTTTTGTTTTTTCATATGAATTTGATGT
This sequence comes from Sigmodon hispidus, assembly GCA_004025045.1. NCBI lineage: Eukaryota > Metazoa > Chordata > Mammalia > Rodentia > Cricetidae > Sigmodon > Sigmodon hispidus. The sequence continues at coordinate 46,634 of PVIH01003491.1, forward strand.
AAAATAATCTTCTTATTATCAAGTAAAGAAAGTAGAACAAAATACAAAACAATTAATATTGACAGCATATTGAGGCCTGAATGGGCACTACACACAAGCAAATGTTTTTACATTTTATCTTTGTACCTCCTGTAACAGATTAAGAAAGTGATAGTAAAGGAAACAAACACCATTCACAACTAAAGAATTATAGCAGAAATCTCAGCCCAAACTCTGACCATTTCATTATACCAAAAATATGAGCTTTGAAATTACCCCAAGACACTAAGAGTAATGTTCAAATATTTATTTGACAAAAAATGTCTTTTGGTGATTATTTAACCTTTGTCATATCTGTCAAGCACTTTATATTCCTGTCTTCTTCATACTGTCTACAAAAATAACAACATATGCTAGATAAGAGTTGCATAAAATCAGTACTAGTATATCTAAGGCAATATGTTTAAAGACTATTTTCCATGTGTTCCCTTCCATGTATCTAACATAATAAGCTCACTGACTAGTGTTGTATTGAATTAAACATACTTCTTTTTCTTTGCAGGATATGAATGTTTTACATTAGTTTTAAATGCAGACAATGCAAGTGTTTAATATTATAAAATCCCTCAGTTTTTATTCTTGCCAGGAGTTTTATCACTATTTTTTACATATACCCTTAACTCTTAAATAGCTATAGGTTTTAGTTTCAAATTATATGTGTATATGCACAAGTATGTCCATACTCATGTGTACTGGTAGTAGAGAAGATCAGAGAGGATTATCCTGGAGACAGAGTTACAGGTGGTTGTAAGGCTCCCTATGTGAGTGCTGGAAATCCAACTTAGATCCTCCAAAACAATACCAAGGTACTCTTTATTGCTGAGCCATCTCTCTAGTGCCATTAAGCTTTATTTTTGATATGTATCTTCTGTCTGAATATCATTGTATACAAGCTGCATTTACTCTTCACAGCACATCTCTGAAGTTTGGAATGTAATGATCTATGTTAAAATTAAGGAATTGAGAAGTAAAGAAAAGTAGATATCTCTTCCAGTTCCTCATAGTTGTAGCACCTCAATTCAAATCCATGTTGAAATCTGTAGGGACCAATGAAAAGTTTTATTTTATGATGAATTTCAACTGCTTTGAAATACCTATTTTACAGACAGAGGTTCACAACATTTTGTTGTAGAGCCATTGGCCAATTTGAATCAATTTGTTAAATGAACTTTCATCTTCACATAGCTGTCAGTGTCAGTTTTGGTAATGTGATCAAGTTCATGCTGGCCAGACACTGTCACAGTATCCAACTTGGAAATGTACAGAACAGAAAAGAAAAGATGACAACATTGCAGCTTCTGCAGCCAAGGGTTTAGCTCATTGGAACAAGATTAATTTGGTATAATAGCCCTATACTCCATGTTACAAGGCACACATTTTAATATGGCAGTGTCTATACATATTTTAAACACATAGTATGGTTCTATAATTTCAGTGATTTTTTAAAAAAATTCTATCAAAAAAGAAAACCAGAAATAATGAGGTTGCTTTTTGTGTTTTTAAGGCTTGCTCATAAAGTTCTGACTAGTGCTATTTTGGACATCTAAACCAAATTGGCTAAGGCTTCTCATTACATGAATCTGATTTCTATTATTTTTAGTAAAGAAATAATTAACAATTCACATCTCAAAGCACATTCAAGTCTCTATAGAGATCTTTGATTACAGTGCTAATTTTACTATCCAAGGTAAAAAATAATCTAATTTAATTAAGAGAAAGTTAATTGAGTATGCAGACTATTGTGGTCAGAAGGAGAAATATCAGTGGGATGTTCTCTGAACATTTCTGCTTGAAAGGGTTGCATTTGTTCATTCAAGGCTAAGAGTAAAAATTTTTATACTATCTGCATGTCATTTAAAACCACAAAAAATGAGTTACTAGCAATGTAATATACAGTCAGAGTATGTATGATCTAATAGTTTGTGTGGAGGGCTAGGTTAGACAGCTTTCTGCTGTAACAAAATTCTTCAAATAATTTAAAGAGTAAAAGGGATTGTTTGGCATATAGTCTTGGAGGTCATAGTTTATAGAGGCTTATTCTGTGGCTTTGTACATAGGATAGCAAAGGAAATGAAAGCAAGAAAGTAGGGTTACATCATTCACTTCAGAAAGACTGCATGCCCTCAAGAACCTAACTTCCTCCCAGTAGACTGCACTCTTAAAAGATTCCAACAGAACCACAAAGCACCACAATCTGGTGACCAGGTTTACCACAGAGACTTTTGGATAGCAGTGAGTATCTAAACCACAATGGAGTCTGACATGCCACTTTAGCTCTAATAATTTATAATTAGAAATCATATGGGTCAATTCAGTGTGTGTATACATATAGTGTGTGTATGCATATGTACTGAATCCATTTATTGTTAATCATATATACATGTGTTTAGAACTGACCACTTGGGGCTGGTTTACGGATTGGGCTGGTTTACGGATTAGGGGACTATTCCTGAAAAAAAAAAAAAAAAAAAAAAAAAAAAAAAAAAAAAAAAAAAAAAAAAAAAAAGAAAAAAAAAAAAAAAAAAAAAAAAAAAAAAAAAAAAAAAAAAAAAAAAAAAAAAAAAAAAGGACTCTCCCTCCCTCAGTAGTAACTGGTCACCTGTAGCTCTACATCTAGGGGACAAACATTCCAAAGTTTCCTTCATATGATGGCTTATCAACTAGTGTTGTCAGTATTCAGGTCTTAACCATTGAAGTTTAATAAGTACAGCTTCCCTGAAATGTTTAGAAGATACTATCTTACAAGAGGTATCTTGGTCTTCTGTCTCTCCAAGTCTTTCTGTCCTCTCTTCTGTTATGTTTCCCGAGTTTTAGTTGTAGGTGGTGCAGTACACTTGCCTCCTTCCTGTTCCATCATTCATTGGATAATAGTCCATGAAAAAAAGAAAATGAAAATTAGTCAATAAATCTGAGTTTGCTTAATTTGTATATTTTGGTGCCTGGTTGCTGGATATTTTCTGTCTCAAAAAAAATGACATGAAGATTCAAGCATAAAAGATAACACAGAAGTTAAATTAATAAATTATATGTTAGTAGACATGTGCCTATAGTTTCACAATCGTGAGCTCATGGCAAGAGGATTATTCAAACTGGAATTCAAGCCTGGTCAAAATAGTAAGTTCAAGACTAGCTTGCAAGACATAGCAAGATTATATTGTAGTGTGTGCACAGCATACCTTTCTCTCTCTCTCTGTCTCTGTCTCTCTCTCTCTGTGATTAGTTGTACTTTTTGAGAAATACGTATTTAAGAAAGTAAGTTATTCCCATTGCCAATGGCTTTACACTTTTAAACGTTAATTTTGCTGGTATCTGACTTGTATAGTGACCTATAGGAGGAACCAAAGTATGCCTAGAACAGACTGTGCTGGACATAGCAAATACTTTTTCCAAGTTTGGAGCATCATATACAAAGGATAGTAATAAAATAGGATTATACCTTCTTAAAACTGATATTGTTTGTCATCCCACATATATACAAATTTTTGAAACTGTCTTTTGTACAGATGACAACAATGACTCATATCATCATCACATGTTATATTAGCAAATATTTAGGGGTTAGATTTTCTTGAAGTTGTAAGATAACTTTTCACAACAGTTGTGTGGTTTACTTTGTTCAGTCTAACCAATGTATTTATTGCCTGAGCATTGCTATTAAACAACAGGAATTTATATCTGACAGTTTGGGAAGTTGGAAGTCCAACCCAAGGCCATGTCAGGCTGGGTGACAGCTTCCTATGGTAGGAATTGCAAAGCAGCCCTGTGGCCCACTTTCACAAGAACACTAATAGCGTTCAGATGAGCTCCAAGTTCAAGATACATCACTTTCAATGGCCCTCAGTTCCTAATTTCATCACACTGGAGATTAGTTTTAATCTCTGGATTTTGAGAGACTCAAATACTGTAGCAACAACGTTTTCAGTATAGGACTTGAAATCAACACTAAAAGGAAAAAATAAATAGGAAATTTAAGATAGTAAATTGCTGAAGATGAAGAATTTAAGTGTGGCTATTTTTCACAGGAGGCAGCAAACAAAAGATTGACATGACAAGACGTGTGTGTTAACACAGTTCTTGGGCTTCAGGGTGGACAGCTGCAAGGTCAGTGATGGCTAAGATGAAGCCTGCTACTGCAGGCCAGCAAGCATCCAGCAGATGCTGTCTTGGAGTAGAGGAACTGGCATTACACTATGAGAAAGTTGCCTAAGAATACAAATCAAGAAGCTTTGGAAAATATAAGTAGGGAATTAAGACAAGTAGGGAATATAGACAGAAAAAATAAAATGCTATATAGTCAGAATCTAAGGGAAATAAAAAGAAAAAAGTGACATTATTTATATAGACTGGAGATGTAAATAAATAATTATAAGAAAGTATGAATATTTTAAAGACAGTACAGTTGGTGCCAATGTGGTTGACTTAGTTCAATAAGTAGAGGATCATTTCTTCAGGATTGAAAGTGGTGTCTGCATTCAGAGAATTGATCTAACTTTCTCAGATGAACAGAGGAATTGACTGGTAAAGGAAAAATCTATACTTAGGCATGTTCATTTAATTTACTAACAACTCATTGATAATATTACAGCTGTCTCTTTTTTTTTATTTTTGTGATTGTAAGTACATTTCTCCCTTTCCTTTCCCATCTGCAAACATCATATTCTCCTCTCTCATCTCTTTCAAACTCATGGCCCCCTTTTCCTTAATTGTTAGAAAACTAATTTTTCTTTTGAAAGTGGTTGTCAAATGGTAATAGATTGTGGATCATGCATTGGAACTTGTATCTACTTCTCCTCTCAGCACTTAGACTCCATCTGACTTAGACTTGTTTAGGCCCTGTGCATGCTGCCATAATCCCTGTAAGTATTGAGATGCCTAAAAGGCCTTGCTCCTTGCTATCTTGCATCCTCATTGGCTCTTATAATCTTACCACCTTGTTTTCTGAAGAGTTTCCTGAGGCCTCAGGAGAGAGATTTACTGGAGACATTTCATAACTGAGCAATGCAAGGTCTCTGCTCTCTCTTTGTGCATTGTTCAGTTGTGGGTCTCTGTATTTGTTCCCATCTACTGCAAAGCTTCTCTGATGAAGGCTGAGCAAGACACTGATATGAGTCTAGCAGAATGGCATTAAGAGTCATTTTATTGCTACATTCCTTTGGCCTAACAGTATTGGGTTTTCCCCTAGGTACATAGCCTATTTAATCTCAGGTTCTTAGCTGCCTGGGCAGTGTTAGGCATGGGTTCCATTTCATGGACTGGGCCTTAGTATCTATAAGATAGTGATTGGCTACTCCCACAAACTTTTGTGCCACTACTGTATCAGCATATTGTACAGGTAGGTCCTCAATGTAGATCATGGAATTTGTATTGAGGTTAGTACTTACTCTTCTCCTATGATAGCATTCTAGCATTCAAAGTACCTTCCAGCAACATGAACATTAGTCAGCAGTGGTTAAGGCTCTAAGTAAGCACTAGCTATACTTCTCTATGTTCAATGAGTTGTGAAAGTGTTCTCTTCATCATTAGAGACTTGGATTGTGGAGGGCAACCAATGGCTTTGGCAACAGCTTGGGCTGTTCAGGGGTTTCCATGAGACCTCATTAGCCAATAATTCTGATAGAGGTAACTCATCCCTAGCACTAGACATTTTACTTGGTAGCAAGAGATTATTTAATTGGACCTTTGTCTTCCCCATTATTTGGTGATGCAGCTTAGATTTCATTCATATATGTATATATTTTTAGAGCTTCTACTGTACTGTTGCTCTCTGTATCCCCTCTTAAAATACTCATCCTTCCCCCTACCTAGTTGATCCTCCTATTCTAGCCCCTGACCTTTCCATCTATAATTCATAATTATTTATTATATTTTCCCTTTCTGGGAGATTACCCCCTCTGTACCCCAATCCTTATTGTATACCAAACTTCTGTCATTATATGGATTTGTAGCTATTTATTAAAAACTTAGCAGTTAACATCTACATATAAGCAAATACATGCTGTTTTTGCCCTTCTGAGTCTACATAACTCACTCAGGATAATTTTTTTCTAGCTCCATACGCTTAGAAATTTTATAATTATTTAAACAGCTATTGTGTAAATAGATCACATCCCATGTTTTCTTTATCAATTTATCTGTTAACAGACATCTAGGCGCTTTCCAATTTATGGCTATTATTAATAGAGCCACAAGAAAAACATGGCTGAGTAACTGTGTCTGTAGACAGATGTAGAGTAATTTCGTTATATGTCCAAATGTAGTACAGCTGAATCTTGGGGTAGCTCTCTTAGTAATTTTCTGAGGAATAATCACACTGGTTTCCATAGTGATAATACTGCTTTACACTTTCACATGCAAGGAATGAGTATTTCTATTACCGTACATCCTCACTAGCATGAGCTGCCTTTTTTTTTTTTTTTTTTTTCTATTTTTTTCTTTTGAGCTTGGCCATTCTGACTGGTGTAAGATGAGTCCTCAAAGTAGTTTTGATTTTCATTTTTCTAATATCAAGCAGTGTCTTTTGATTGAAAAATTGAAACAATTAATATTGAAAAATGTTATTGAAATGTGTATGTTAATTGTGGTCATCATCTGGTTAATTTTGATGTTTTCTCACTGGTATTTTGTGCTTTAACAGTTTTGGCCTTTCCACATTCTCTTTGCTATACTTATTTATCCCTTCAGTCAGAAATAATGGTTCCTGTATTTTTTTTTTTTTTTTTTTTTTAGTTTTGGTTTGTGGAATAGAATTTATTTAGACACTTTATATCATGGAAAGATTTTCTCCTTTAATTATGGCATATAGTTTTGCTGGGTATATTTTCTAGGTTGTCCATCATAGTCTTTTAGGATTTTTTTGCTTCCTGCTTCTGTCGCTTTCAAAGTTCCCATTTGAGAAATTAAATGCTATTATGATGAGTTTTTTTTTAACATGTGAATTTTTCTCTTGCAGTTTTTAAAACATTTTTTTTGTTATGTGTACTTGGTGTTTTAACTATGATAGGCCATGGGGATTTTTTTTTCTGGTCTTGTTTATTTTGTGTTCTGTGTGCTTCTTATATTTATAGGGGCGTGTCTTTCCTCTGGGGATTTTTTCTTCTATTTTCTTGTTGAAGACCTGGTTTTATGCATTAACCTGGAACTCTTCTCACTTACAAATACCTGTAATTTGCAAGTTTGGATTTTTTTATGGTATCCTACATTTCTTGTGTCCTCCTTTTATGCTTGTCTTTATTTTAAATCATTCATGTTCCTTGATTATTTGGTCTATGGCTTTGCACTTAGTTTGACAACCTGATAATTCTGTCATCTGCTTAATTCATCCTACTTGCAAGGCTTTCCTTTGAGTTTCCTTGCTGAGCTACTAGGGTTTTTCCATTCCAACCTCATTCCAGATTGAGTCTTTATCAATGTCACTATCTCCTGCTTTGAGTTCCATTCTCAAGCCTAAGATTGCAGTTAGTATTTACATCAGGTTTATGCTTGTGATTTCTTGGGCATCATTCAGGTATCTATTCTTTTTAAGCTCTTTCCCTTTAATTTCATTGAGGTCTTTCTTTGTATACTAACTTCTGTAATTCTTTGATGAAGTTTATAATTGTTCTTAAAATTCTGTGCCCTGGGGTTCATCTAGGAAATTTATTTTGGCAAACATTTTTACTGGACTGATAGGATTTTAAGAGAAGATATCAGATTGATCTTTCATATTGCTTGTATTATTGCAATAAGATCTGGGCATATGAATTTTCTTTGTTAATTCTGGGATTACTGTGAACAGAACAGGAAGGTATAGGGGGTAAAATGGTGTGGGGGTGGGTCAAATATAGAGATTGGAAATGACCTCTGTGAATAAGAAGGTTTTCAGAGGGGAATGACTGGTATACAAGATGTGATTCCTATTGCAAGGCTGAAGTACGGGGTAGATCTGTTTGTGTGGGATGGCTGTATATGACATGTGAGAGTTCTGTCGTTTGTAGGATAGGTAGAGAGAATCTTCCCTCAAGCATAAAGTTTCTTTCTCTGAAGGCAGGGTAGTCCAGACCAGGCTAATGCGCTGTTTATGAGATTCATGCTAAAGTTAATGGGTTGCCAAAAAAATATTGATGGACAGCTGTGAGATACTCATTAGGCTAGACACTGGAGAAGGATGTAGGGAGTCTGGTTACCAAAAAGAGTGGTAAAGGCATCCCAGAATAGACCCATATGTGGTTAACATAGGGCATGTCCTAGACACTGGAGAAGGATGTGGGAAGTCTGGGTACCAAAAAGGGTGGCAGAGACATCTCAGAATGGACTCGTGGGTGGTTAACGTAGAGAATGTCCTAGTAGAAGCATAGTTCGTGTCTGAAGTGCCTATTTGGATGTAGACTAGGCTGAGACATGGGTTTCAGGCCTGGGCTAAATCAGGAAGGCTTCACTAAAACAGGGCAGAATGATTGGGGTACTTGCTAGGCTATGCTTTAGAAGAGAAAAAGGGAAGTCAGGGTGTTGAATGTGATGTTGGATGTGACAGAAATAGACCTGTGGGTATATAAATAGGGGAGGACCTGGCAGAAGCCTCTGCTATGTCTCCTTAGGAAAATGAAATACCTAATAATTTTTTTTGTCACCAGCAGTAAGTTGATTCACAGTTCATATTCTTATTATTTCAACTTTCAAAACTGTTTATGGATCATACATTGTGCAAATTATCTTTAGTGTGTTCTGAGAACTTCAGAGTGAAAAGTTATATTTGAGACCTGTGCTGGAGTAGCTACAAGCTAAGTTTTATATTCCAAATTAAGATCTAAGGACTTATTTAAATCCACTCAAATATGCGTTTATATTTTTAAATTGCTAGTATATTAGATATACAACAGCCATTGTATGAGTTGAATTAATTATGGCTTGCTCAGCAGGTTGTCCTAAATACACAGTTCTTGCTATTTGTTTTAACTACCACTCAGCACTCTTGGCACCTGTCTAGTCTAATATAGTTCATAATACTATTTGTTAAAAAATAAGTCTTCTCAATTCTAATCTTACTTTGATGCAGCTATAATAAATAGAACATTTATATATTCTGGAATTTCTTTTATAGAATATATGCCAACAAGCTCTTACATCATTGCTTCTCTTAAGGATGTTCATGTAAATTAAATCAATTAATAATTTGCCTTAGTACTGCTTGTGGAAGATAATGTTTTTCTAATCAATACATCTACTTCTTTTATTATCTTTTATAGCACATCCTGAAACAAATTCCTAATGTCTACCTGGGTATTTGACTTTACAAGTGCATTACCTACTATTGTTTCTTAAAATCTTTATTGTATCAGTCAAGTGTAAGCACTTGATTTCGTCATTTGTGTTCTTAAGAACTCTTAAGTCATTTTTGTTATTTATTCTACACACTAGCCAAATCTCCGGACTTTAATTGCTAAATGGTGGTTTTATCTCTAAGTCCCTGTGAAATCCAGTATAATTTTGCTCATATTAGAAAGACCAATAATTATCAATATATTTTAATGTGAATGTAATTTCGTAATCAGAGTGACTCTATTTCATACCAATTTTTTGCTTGTAGGTAAAAGGAATTGATCTGCCAACAAACAAACTCAAAGTTATAGATCTGGAAAGTTATTAACCTCTCAATGCCCCATTTAGATTTTCCATTCTGCAGGAATCAATGATAAACACACCCATCCATTTTATGTTTCTCATTAAAGCAGAAAACTAGCAAGAAACCAGCACCTCTTGCTTGGATTTTAAATTTAAAATATTTGTATTTTTCTAAGATGATTCCAGTAACCGGGGGTGGAAGGGACAAGTTAACAAGTGCCCCAGCCTTCCTGGAGAGCTCTTTCCATGTGACTTAAGATCCCTTAACCTACTTTAAATTACAATTATCTGGAAAGTACTGCAGTCATCACACCTGTGTCCATATTGAACTTTATCTCTGATGATCTCTGATGTAGGCTCATTATCATTCAAGTTCCTGGACCAAAACACTTCCTCCTCTTCCTATTTTGAAACTGTTTTGGAAGTCTGTTGAGAAATGATGAATTCCTGAGCATTTTTTGCTACTAGTTATTGTTTGTTGGACCCATTAGTAACAGTATATTTATCAAATTTAGTAAATTCTTTTCTGTCATATCATTTTGCCAAAGCTTTTTGTTTTCTGAATACCCACCTAACCACAGCAATCAAAGAGTAAAGCTGCCTGTTGCCTCCCATTGACAATTAGACATTGGCCCTAAGCCAAGCTGCCTGAGCCAGCACTAATACGATTCACAACTAGAAGAGACAATCAATTAATCAATACTATAATTTGGAACTTACCACAGTAGTTCCAGCTACCACTCACAGCTATTAGATTCAACTGACTGACATTATTTATGATTAAGGAAGAAAAGAACAAGGAAGCAGGAGATTCCTCTAAGAGCTTTTTCCCCAAAATCAGAGCATCATCTTTCTTTTGTTTCTGTGGGTATAGTGGTACAACAGTGAAATCTGATATATAAATTCTAAACATCCATCATAGTAATTTTGAACAAGAATACTAATAAAATTCTAGAATGAGTTTTAAGAAAATAATATAGTCTAAAGTAAGACTGTTCTGAAAAAAAAATCTAAGCATTATGACTTAAATTGCTTTTCTGACATTATTAGGCATTCCTTCCTATAATTTTACATGTTTAAATTATTGAAATACTTATTCTTTGGATTACTTGAAAAAATAAACACCTTTTAATTTATAAAGTCTTAAAATGATTTTTTGAAAACTTATATATTTCTAAAACTTATACCCTGAGACACGGTTTCTCTGTGTAACAGCTCTGGCTATCCTGGAACTTACTCTGTAGCCAAGGTTGGCCTTAAACTCACAGAGATTCACCTGTGCCTTTCAAGTGTACCACCATGTCCTGCAATTTGTATGTTCTTATTCTGCCTTAATCTACAAATAATGACATTTTAAAAATTTAAAATAAGTTGAGAGGCAGGAGCCAGCTCAGCAGTTAAGGGCGTATGCTCCAAAGTTATGAGGACCCAAGTTTAGATCCTAACGCCCCAAAAATGAGTATGGCTCTCTGCAAACATCTGTAAGCCTGGTTCTGGGGCTGGCAACTTCTGGGGCTTGACAGTTACCAGGATACCTGAAAGAACAGTGGATGCTTTCTAATGCTTTGTAACACACACAAGACATTCACAGACACACTCTTGTTCCCTCACACTATCACAGAGGGACATACGAAAAAATAAAGCAAATCTTTTAAAAAATGAAACCTCAGACAGGACTTGCAAAACAATAACAAATCTAGTTTCTGGTATGTTCTGAGAACCATCAAATATGTCATGTCAGTGGCCAGGAGTTTTAGGAAGGGCTGTCTGTGTGATGACGAAACCCTAAACTCACTGCAAAATTGTATGTATGTGATCAATACTGCTGTGGTTCTGATGTCTTTAGATCTGGGCATGCTTAGGCTCTGATCTTCTGACTACGTGTAATTTACCATAATGTATCTAATATGATATTCTGAAAGCCAGACTATGATGCAAATCTTTATTTTTTTTCTAAAAAACAAGGCACAGAGAAATCTGTTTTGAATTTGGCAGAAATGGGGAGGTAGACAAGGTTTTCTGTCATCATATGCTCTAGTGGGATGTTTTGATCTGCCTTATGACAAGGTTCATGTAGAAAGACTCATTTTATAGTAAAGGATTATTCCATCTTTCTTAGCTGAAAAATGGGTGTAGAAATATTTATTTTTTTCTGACTGGATTTTGACAAACTGAAGAAATATACACAGACAGTGCTTCTGGCAATATATGTTTCTTTCTAATGAAATCAAAGAGCATAAAAAATACAAAAGTCATCTTAGGATTGTCACAAACCAAACTGAGGGACTTTAACATGACCTAAAGTTGGTTTGAAATCAAGGCAGACACTGATATTTGTACTGTGACCTTTACATGTATTATTTGTGGTATTTTTGAGACATATAAAGTGAAATACGACTTCAGAAATACCACAAAAGTTTCAGATGGCAGAAGTTAAAATAAAAACAAAGCTATATTTGATTTTCTAAGAAAACTGTTGTCTATGTTGGTGAAGTTCTGTTAAGGCCAGAATAATTCTAGCTATATTGGCTTCCGCTGAAAATGATTTTTATTCATATTTCATAGTACCTAATATCTGTCTCTATCACAGAACTGTATATTCTAAATAAATAGAATTTCATGAAAGAGCACATGTGTAATTTCATAAATCGATTTTTGTTGCAGTGAGACAAAGGGCAGCATTAATTTTCAGGCTACCTGCCTACAAAAATCCATAAACAAAAGAAAAATAAACAAATAGAAATGAAAAATTCAATTTAAAATTTAAATTCAATTTAAAATAGTAGCTTTTAAATTGTTGCACTGGAAAGATAATGGAGTTGTATTCAACTTTATCCTAAAGTGAATATATTCTTATTTTTCTCTTAGAAAATGCAACCTAAAACTGGGATTATTATGATGTTTAGTTGTATTTTTTCCTGATGTAAAAACTCAAAAAGTAATGTTAACATATAGCTAAAAATGACTGCATAATATTGACTAAATATCAAATAATAAAATATACAAATTGGATCAGAATCATAAGGATTTAATCATGTATGTTACTTATTTGTTTCATCTTCATATCAAAATTTTGTTATAATATGCAAAGCAGGATATTATGTTCTAATGTTATTGTTTTTCCAACACCATTTAGGTATTTAAAGACTGATTCAAACTTGAAATTGTTGAAAGTATATGAAAAAGCAACAATTTAAAAAACTAAGGTAAAATATGTGAGGTACCAAACAACGTGTAAATGTCAAAGATGATATTATAATTGTGACAACACAGCAGTTGGTGTTCCCTAAAGAGTCTATGTAACAACATTTTGGCTTTCCAGAGAACAGGTAACATCTTAATACCAAAAAACTAGGAGAAATGTGTTAGGTAATTAGGTTGTTCAGGTGAGCAGCTAGCCAACTCTGCCATATTAACATTAAGAGCCATGCACAAATCACAAAAGAATACAAATGGTTATGGTTCAAGAAAACTCTATTCATAGAACATGCAAGAGACCAACTACAGCCTTCTAGGTGCTGAAATAAGCATCTCAAGACCCAGCTTTAATCCTCCAGGTTCTGACTTTCAGGTTCCCCTAAGGCAAAGCTAGTAGAAGCAAGAACCTGATTTTAAAACACAGTCTATTACACAGAAGAAGTCTCTGGACATACTTTCTTAACAGGATAAAAGTTTAAGCAGGTAGACTACAAAGTGATATTAACTTCCTCCTGAGTTTAAATGAATAAGACTAGGCATAATACATAGCCATATAGCAAATTATATTTAATTGACTAAGGAATATACTTCAAAGTAAGGAACTAGGTTGAATAAACTTTTTCAAAAAGAAGTTAGCTATAATTCTGTGATTCTGAAGCCACCCATGAACAAATAATTTTTAGTATATTTATTTATTTTAGCATTAGGGAGTAAATCCAATCCCTTGTAGTTCTCAGTAAAACAGAGATATATTATACTACTCTCTTCCTACAAGGGTAAAAAGAAACAAGCTTCCAAAGGATGGTCTTTTTATGGAGACTGCTGAAGAAGCATATGGGACCCAACAATTTATAAAACGTAATGGAGTAATGTCCCAGCTAAAACTAAGCACTACAAGCAAGAGGCTTTCTAACAAGATCCACTGTAGCAGAGAGGAAGATTGGCTTGGGTGTGTTAAAGGTGCTGAGAAAACTGAGAGAACAATCCTGTGTGTTTCCTTTAACCCACTTTAGAGGCACACAGAAAAGAAAGGTTCAGCAAAATGACCTTACACCTTTTAAGAAAGTCAATAGCGACAGAGGGGAGAGGTCAACAGAAAGAAAAGTCCAAGGATAAGCATATAGGAACACATGAAAAGTGATCTGCATGATGGAAATGTGAGACATAGCTTCCCATATTCCATACGAATGATAAATAGGAGTCAGCTTTGAACATCAGCCAAGTACAAACAAAACTGAAATTCTGCTACTTTCATAGATTCAGCCATGTAATGCCCTTTCATGTCTCTTGCCATTATTCCCTTTATTCTAGTCCAATACTGTGATCCAGAGGAGTGAGAAAGAGGAAATTCAACCTGAAGTTAGACCCATAGTTATGATATATTTTCATGAGATTCTAAAATTAGCAAATTGAAACTCTGTTTTATATGAAAAATCACCAGAGTTTTTCTTGACATCTAAAATTGGGAAGAACTGTAATTGCCCTTACCTATATTAATATCAGAGGACAGAATAAAACTAGACATTGTAACAAAAATTTAAGAGATAATAAAATAAGAAAAAGTTTGTTTTGCAATTACATTGATTTGTTTCATGATTAAACTTACTAATGTACCCATTTAGTGGTTCATGTGTTTGCTTTGTTGATATCTGCATCCCTGTTATATGCATGGATGTATGAACTGAAACAAAAAATAGGACCCCAGGCTTCATTATAATATTATTAAGTATCTCTCTTGAACCTGAGAATAAAGTGGATTTTGTTTTATGGAAATGGTTTCCTTGGTAGCCTGGGCTGTTAGAGAACTAGCCCTGTAGAAAACGCTGACCTCCAATTCATAGAGATCATCTTGCCTCTGCTGGACTTAAAGGTGTGCACCACAACTCCCTGGCCTAAAGTGTATTTTATATACTCTAATAATACTAGGTTTATGAAAAAATGAGGAAAACATTTAAACAAGTATGATAGGCAATCTAATGTCCCTCTTCAAGTCAATTGCATCCCAATTCAGAGAACATATAAGTACATTATTTTACATGGAAATGGACTCTATGGGCCTAGAAGAAGGTGCAGAGGTTCTTGTGGATTCTGGATGACTTCAGTAAAATCACAGGGATTTATAAAGAGAAACAGAAGTAAAAGCAACAGTCTAAGATAGTTGATGTGACTGGGAAAGAAGATTATAGAAAAAACCCTAAGGTTTCTATGGTGCTAGCCTTGAAGACAAAGAAAAAAGGTACATGCACAGTAAAGAAGGTAGCTTCTAGACATTGCACATGTAAGACTGATGCTCATGTTCCTTAATGAAGTTTGGTTTAGAATTCTTATGTCAGAATCTGGAATATAACATGTTTGTTCAGTTTCACTCAACAGATCTGTGGAATTTGTTATTAGTATCTACATAGAATTAATGTAACAGAGAGGAAAGAAGCACAGTGGTGTTAAAGTAACAGAAATATATAACTATTTTAGTTATAGTTCTGTAGAATGTGTTACTTTTTTAATTTAATGGCAAATTTATTAAACACTATTGAAAACTGGAATCACAGCAACAACAAGTCATTTCTTTTAGCTACTGAATATTCTTTTTTTGGCATTTAGGATATTTTAATAACATAGATGCATTACTTAATTAAAGACTCTACAATGATCTTCCTGAGAAGGTGGTATCTAATTTAAGACCTGAAGAATAATTCCTAGGGAGAAATCTAGAGAAGAAAGGTGAAAGCTTAGAGATAGAAAAGAACAAGAGTTTTCTGCAGGAATTAGAGGAAATGCTCTCAGTCTTTAGAGGACTCAATGGTGATGTTTCATGAAGGAGATAGTGAGTATGCTGAGGTGGAGTCACTCCAGGAAGTCTGACCACAGGAGTCGATTATTACCACACTTTCATAGATCCACTGTGGGGGATTAATTAAAAGAAGAAAAATATTAAAGAAAGACTCCTTCATAAGAAATATTCATCATTCAGAATTATGATAGCATTTTTTGGACTTAGATAGAAGCTGTATAAAAAATAGAAATGTGCAGAAAGCAATCTGGCAATCGAGCATAAGTGATCTCATCACTTGCTAGCTGAAGAAGTGCCCAGGTAGATGAGGAGGCATTTCTGAGAGAGAAAATGCAAAAAACAAAACAAAAAAAAAAAAAAAACAAAAAAAAACCCAAATAGGTGTGGAAAAGTGGGCAAAAAGATCAAAAAAGATCATGAGTATATGTTTTAAAATATTAAACTCAAAATACCTGTTAAATTATCACATGAAATGTCAGTAAGCACTTGGGTATTTAAATAGACATAGACATCCAGAAAGGAGTTTGGGACTTGGGAAATACATTTGCTCAGTAACAGCTATAATATCAGTCAAAGGAACTTTGAAGGTATATGTAATTACCAAAGTTTCATGGATTCATCTTATAAATTCTTAGAGTGAAACACAAAACATGTAGAACGATGTCTTGAAAGTCAACAGTATTGTACAGAGATAGAAAAATTGAAGGATCATTCAAAGAAAAATGTTCTCATGAGGAAAATGAGGCCAGTGTGGAGAGAGTTATTCTGCAGACAGCAAAGAAACATCCTCAGAAAGAGAAGATTCCAGCAGATTTTAATGTTTCCAAGAATTCAAGTACGATCCCTGAACAGTGTCCATCTCTTGAAATTTATAGGCATCTAAATCCAATGTGAAAGCAAGGCCAGGGACACAGTGCAGGGAAATTTGGCATTGGGTGAGTACAGAAAATCAAGATGGTAACTATATACATGTTCAATAATTTTGACTGTAGGGGGAAAGAAAATATTTCCTGAGTTACTTAAGTTTAAATAGTCATATTATTATTTTGTAATAATATTATTATTGCTTTCTTATTATTACTTTCTGAAGTTATAGTATTAAAATAATTCTAATGAGACTCATGAAATTGTAAAGAATGAAAAGCAAGATACAAGCAGGCTAGTGATAGTATTATCATTACTTAAGGAATTCAGAAAGTGAGGACCCAAAGCATAGTTATATACTTTGTCAAGAGCTGAAACTTACTCCATAGGAGAGCTTACCTAGCATACACAGAAGCTTGTATTCCATCTTCAGGACTACAGATATGGAGAATAGTGTAGACTAGTTTTAGACATGAAAAGTGTTCTTCCTCTTGCAAACAGGATGAAGAAAAACACCTTATACAGTTTATAGTGCAGAGTGTGAGAAGTTAGTTTTTCTTCATTGGCTTTAAGAAATGCTATGGAACTGAGGCTTTAAGATGGATTATTTGAACTAATTTGAAAAGTCTGCAATAAGTATTTGAAAATAATGAAAAATGCATTGTATAATGGAAAGCAATGGGGATACCAAGAAATTGTAGAGAGTATTGGTAAAATTAACAATCATTCAAATATATTGTTACCAATCTGTGCCTTTTTTTTTTTTTTTTTTGGAACATCCTGCAGCAGTTCCCAAAAAAGTTTAACATTCTTCATTAATGAATAAGAAAAAAAATGTTATCAGATGGTCAGCAAGTTACTCTGTTGGTAAAGCTGCCTTCCACCAAGCTCAACTTCTTGAATTTAGAGACCACATGAAGCAGAGGAGAACAGACACTCTCAGGCTCTCCTCTGGATATGATATGCACACTGTGGTTTCTGCATGCCTCCTCACACAAAACAAATGTAAAAACTAAGCTTTGAAAATCTCACTATAGGGACTTTTTAGGCCATGTCTGTAGAGATTTAGATACTCATTAGCCACAACCCAGTGAGGCTCTTTTGCTAGATGCTCCCTTTGATGTATTGTATCTTTGAGCCACCCTGCTGCTCTGACAATTCAATGCCTTTTAAGGTTCTGCTTTATGGTAATGGCCTATAGCCTACTAAGTGAAGGTAAAGAGAAATTGAAAACGTTAGCAAATCATATATATGTGTATGTGTAGCTTATGTAGTAATGCTACTTTCTGTAACTTAGGGCATCACACACTTAGCAATTTAGAGGGGAAAGTATACATAATTATTTATCTTAAACACATTTTAGTTTACCTATGAGTCTGTCACAGTTGTCAGGGAACATCTGATTTTTCATCACAAAGAAATATGAGTGGAAGGATTGTGTTCCATTCAGAACTCTATGTGTCTCTAAATGTGTGCCACCTCATGATTAGATTTCACTTTTCAATTTCCATTTGAATTTTGTTTCTTCTCTAGCTTCTCATTTTAATTAAAACTAAATTTAAAAATTAAATTTCTACTTCTAGATTGTTTGACTTGAAGCCATATAAAAACCACACATTTTCTTGTTCCATCTCTTAATCACTTTACACATTAAATATGATGAAAAGAAACCAGACTATGGTACCCAGCAAAACTATCAATTAGCGTAGATGGAGTAAACGAGATATTTCACAACATAACCAGATTTAAACTATACCTAACCACAATTCCCACCATACAAAGAGGTCTAGAGGGAAAACTCCAACCTAAGGAAGTCAGAAACACCCATGTAACCACAGAAAAGTGATAATCCCACAAAAGAATCCCCCCTCAAGAAAGAAAACAAAAGCTGCTACCAAAAATGATGGGAAATATTGATCGTTGGTAATTAATATCTGTTTATATCAATGGACTTGATTCACCTACGAAAAAACACACTGTAACACAATAAATACAAAAACAGAAACCATCCTTCTGCTGCATACAAGAACTGTACCTCAACTTTAAAGATAGACACAGGCTCATAGGCAAAGTTTGGGAAAAGACTTTCCAATCAAATAGCCCTAAGAAACAAGCTGGTGTACCATTCTAATATCTAACAAAATAGACTTTAAACTGAAATCAATAAAAAGAGACCAGGAAAATCATAACTTAGTCATCTCAGGAAAAATTCACCAAGGGGAAATATCAATCCTGAATACCTATGACCCTAACACAAGGGCACCTATATATGTAAAAGAAATACTTATAAAGCTTAAAGCCCATATCAAACCTGACACACTAATAGAGGGAGATTTCAATACCACACTTTTACCCATGGATAGGTCAACCAGACAGAAACTCAACAGAGAAATAAGGGAGCCAGCAGAAGTAATGACCTGAATAGGCTTAGTAGATATATACAAAACCCTCTACCCAAACAAAAAGGGATATATATATTTTTCAGCACCCCATGGGTCTTTCTCTAAAATTCACCACATACTAGGTCATAAAGCAAATATCGACAGGTACCAAAAAAAAAAAAAAAAATGGGTATAACTCCTTGTACCATTTCAGATCACTATGGTTTAAAGTTAAAGTTCAACAATATCAAGAATCACAGAAAGCCTACCAATTCATGGAAACTAAACCTCACTCAACTGAATCACCTTTGTGTCAAGGAAGAAATTAAGAAAGAAATCAAAGACTTCCTAGAATTGAATGAAAATGAATTCATGACATACCCAAACTTATGGGATACAATGAAAGCAGTCTTAAGGGGAAAATTCATAGCAGTAGATGCCTACATGAAAAATCTGGAGAAATCCCACACAAGAGAACTATCAGCACAGTTGAGGGTCCTAAAACCATAGAAGCAAATTCACCTGGAAGAGACAGACAGCAGGAAATAATCAAACTTAGACCTTAAATCAACACAATTTAAACAAAAGGAAAAAATACAAAAAAAAGTCAATAAATAAAAGAGTTGGTTCGTTGAGAAAATCAACAAGATAGATAAACCCTTATCCAAAATAACCAAAAAGCAGAGAGAGAGTATCCAAATTAACAAAATCAGAAATGAAAAAAGGGACATAACAACAGACTCCCAGGAAATCAAGTGTCAAGCCATATTTTGAAATCCTATATTTCACAAAAATGGAGAGCCTAAAAGAAATGGGCAGCTTTTTGGACAGGTGCTATTTACAAAAATCAAATCAAGATCAGATTAAGGACATAAACAGTCCTATAACACCAAAGGAAATTGAAGCTGACATTAAAAGTCTCCCAAATAAAAAAAGCCCAGGCCCAGATGGATGCACTGCAGAGTTCTACCAGGCATTCAAAGAAGAGCTAATACCAATACTCTTCAAACTGATCCATACAGTAGAAACTGAAGGAATATTGCCAAACTCTATTTATGATGCCACAAAAACCCAAGAAACCCAAGCCACACAAAGACACAACAAAGAAAGAGAATTACCCTAACCCTAACCTTAAGGCCCCCCGCCCCCGGGGAGGCCGCAGGTGGTCCCAAGGTCCCACTGTCCCAATATTGCTTAGTTCAGTCTCCAGTCATGGCAGATCCAGTTTTGAAATCCTATATTTCACAAAAATGGAGAACCTAGAAGAAATGGACAGCTTTTTGGACAGCAACCTCAAGACTGAGTCAGGTGTTCCTCTAGGGGGAGTGGGATCCAAGGAGTCAGTCCAAAATGTGGGAAACATCACCTTTTATAATAGCTGCAAATAGCATTAAATACCTTGCAGTAATTATAACCAAAGAATCTGTTTGACAAACATTTTAAATCTCTGAAGAAAGAAATTGAAAGAAAGAAAATGGAAAGATCTCCCATGTTCCTGGATAGGTAGGATCAACATAGTGAAAATGGCCATCTTACAAAAAGCAATCTACAGATTCAATGCAATTCCCAACAAAATCCCAACACAATATTTTACAGAATCTGAAAGAATAATACTCAATTGTATTTGGAATAACAGGAAAGCCAGGATTGCCCAAACAATTTTACTCAACAAAAGAACCTCAGAAGGTATCACCATCCTCAACTTCAAATTATACTATAGAGCTACAGTAATAAAAAGAGCCTGGTACTGGCATAAAAACAGACTTGTGGATTAATGGAATCGAATCAAAGACCCAGACATTAACCCACACCCCTACAAACACTTGATTTTTGACAAAGAGGCCAAAAATATTCAATGGAAGAAGGATAGTTGTTGTAGAAGGTTTCCCTGCCCATTTAGGCCGGAGGTTTGGACCTGGCCCACGGTGGCTTTTGTCCACCAAAGAAATGAATCAGACACTTATATTAATTTCATACTGTTTGGCCCATGTCTCATGCACATTACCAGCTAGCTCTTTCATATTAATTCAACCCATTTCTTTTAATCCATCTGCCATGTGTCCCGACCCGAGGCTCACTTGGATTCGTTACATGTTTCTTCTTAAGGGATCAGATGGAGACTGACTAACTCCACACTCCTTCTACCTGTTTCTCCTTTGATTCTCCACCCACTTCTATGGTATTGCACTTAGGCCAAAACAACTCCTTTATTTACAGCATACAGAGAACATTTCACCACAGGTAGTATGTTCAACAAATGGTGTTGACATGACTGGGTCGCATTGTGTAGAAAAATGAAAATAGATCCAAACTTATCACCCTGCACAAAACTTGAATCCATGTGAATCAAACACCTCAACATAAACCAAGCTACACTGAACTTGATAGAAAAGAAAGTGAGAAATACCCTCCAACACATTGGCACAGGTGACTACTACCTAAATATAATACTAGTAGCACAGACACTAAGAACAACAATCAGTAAGTGGGACCTCCTGAAAGTGACAAGCTTCTGTAAGGCCAAGGATACAGTCAATAAGATAAAGCGACAGCCTACAGAATGAGAAAAGATTTTTACCAACCCTACAAGTGACAGAAAATTGATCTTTAAAATATATAGAGAACTCAAGAAACTAGAACCCAAAACCCTTAATAACCCAATTAAAAAATGGTGTTTAGAACTAAACAGGGGATTCTCAGCAGAAAAATTACAAACTGCTGAAAGGCACATGAAAAAGTATGCAATATCTTTAGCCATCAGGGAAATGCAAATCAAAACTACATCCCCCCCCTTTTTCAATGTGAATAAAGTTGTATTTTTTATCCATGCATCCCCTTGTTCAAACATCCTTCCCCCTCCTGCACTTCCCAGTCACACTCTTTTTTTCCCATCTCTTTATCTCCCCCCATCAACAAGGGCAGGAGGTCCCAAGGTGGCTTAGTTCAGCATCCACCCCAGGCAGATCCTCTTTCCTCACCCCAACATCAAGACTGGATCAGGTGTTCCTCTGGAGGGAATAGGAGATACCAACTGACACCTGTCTTATTGGCTGAGATATAAGACACAGATGACAGCCTATCCTTGAGAGGTTGCAGAGCAAGGGGAACACTCCTCCATTGCTGGTGAGAGTGTAAACTTGTTCTGCACTCTGGAATGCCGTATGGCAGTTTCTCAGAAAACTGGTAATCAATCTCCCCAAGGACCCAGCAATACCACTCTTAGGCATAGACCTAAAGATGCACATTCACACCCCAAAATCATTAGCTCAGCTATATTCATAGCAGCATTATTCATAATAGCAAGAACCTGGCAACAACCTCGATGACACTCAACTGAAGAACAGATTAACCAACTGTTGTACATCTACACAATGGAGTACTACTCAGCAGTAGGAAAAAATGATATTCTAAAATTTTCAGGCAAATGGATGGATATGGAAAATATATTCCTGAACAAGGTATCAAAATCCCAGAAAGATAAGCAGGTGATATACTCACTCATTTTGGGACTTTAAACAAAAAGCAAAGCATACACAAGCTGCAAACCACAATCACTGAACAACTTGGGATGTAAAGCACCTTGGACCAGCACCTTGGAGCCCATTCCCTCCAGAGGAACACCTGACTTAGTCTTGTCACTGGAATGAGGATAGAAGATTTGCCTGGAGTGGATGCTGAGCTAAGCTACCTTGGGACCTCCTGCGCTGGCTGGGGAGGAGATAAGGAGATAGGGAGAAGAGGGAGTGACTAGGAGGGGCGGGAGGAGAAAGGGAGTTTGAACAAAGGGATACCTGGAAAAAAAATGAGACCTTATTCATAATAAACAAATAAAATAGATAGATAGATAGATAGATAGATGATAGATAGATAGATAGATAGATAGATGATAGATAGATAGATAGAACTCTTTGGTCATATTTTCTGACCATTAAGTCTGTTTGGTTTCCCAATAGCATTTAAATAAAGATCTCGCAATATTATGTACTAGTGGAATCCAAAACTGTTATACAGATTTTAATGACTTCTCTTTAGTATATGTATATGTGGACATAGTTAAATCAATCTAATAACCTGATCCAAAACTTTTCTGGTTATTTTTTTCTGTGAAATAATTGAAGCATATTTTTGACTTACATAGTACATTTTATTAAGTATAGTTACTATGCTATATAAACATTTATCTCATTTCATTTATCCCTTCTATCTGTATAATCAGTTCTTAACCTGTGGGTCACAACCCCTTTGGGGTCAAACTACCACTTTACAGATATGTACATTATGATTCATAACAGTGGCAAAATTACAGCTATAAAGTAGAAACAGAAATCATTTTTATGATCAGGGGTCACTACAACATAAGGAATCATATAGAAGTGTTGCAGCTTTAAGAAGGTTTAGAACCATTTATCTATTTGAAATTGTATCACATGGCCAACATTTGCCTTCCTGTCACCCCATCTACACCCCTCCCACACACACTGGTTATTATCATCCTTCAATGCTTCTCTGACTTCAACACTTTTGGTTTCCACAGATAATACATATCACCAGCATCATCAGATTTTTGTTTTTTCTTTTTTACTTATAACAGTAAATAGAAATTAGTCTCCTCTTTTTAAAAACTGAGTACCTTCTTTTAACACTGTAGATAAACTACAATCTTCTTTTGAAGAACATTGTGATTGTGGTTGTTTGAATGAGAATGTCCCACATGAACACTTGGTCCCCCACTTGGTGATATGGTTTGGGATGTTTAAAAAGTGTGACCTTCTTGGAGGAAGTATGTCACTGAAAGTCAACTTTGAAAGTTTAAAGACTCATATCATTTGGAGTTCACTATTTCTCCTTCCTGCTTGAAGTTCAAGATGTGAGTCTCCTGTTCCTGCCACTATCCTTTCTCTCCATCACTATGAAGTTTAATCCTCTAGAACCACAGGCCAAATAAAACCTTTCATAAGGTATCTTGGTCATAATGTTTTATCACTACAATAAAAAAGTAGCTAGTACAGATTTATCCACATCTCAGCTATTGTGACTAGGGCAGCTTTGAACATAGAAAGGCAATATTATTCTGATAGACTATTTCTATTTCCTTTGGGTATATACCCAGAAAGGTAGTTTGCTTGATCACATGGTTTCTAGTTTTAATTTTTAAGTGAATTTCTCTATACTCTTCCAAAATAATTATTTTTCAGTTTATATTCCCACCAATAGTATATACAATTTCCTATTCTGTGTATCCTCAGTGGCATTTACTATTTACCTTTTTTTATGATAATAATTGCACTCCAACCAGCAGGAAGTAATATGTCATAGTTGTTTTAAATAGCTGAGCACTTTTCTTGTATTTGTTGGTCACATGTATATCTTTGAGAAATATCTGTTCAAATCAATTTTCCAGCTTCTATGATTTTGTTTTTGTTTTTGTTTTTTTTTGTTTTTTTTTTTTTTTTGCTTGCTTGTTATACTTTTCAATCTTTTGGATTTCTTATGTGCTTTAGACATCCACCACTTATTTAGATACTGCAAATGTTTATTTTTTTCCTATATTGCCATTTGTTTCTGCATTCTGCTACTTAAAACCTTAGAAATATTGTTTCATGTATTGTTTTATATTGTTTGAAATAAGCTTATCTCTCCAAATTTATTTTAGGTAGTAATTTCAAAGCCACATACATAAAATCAAAAAAGATATTATTTTATTTCCAAGACAAATATTGTACACTATGGCTTGCATATACCTATTTTCTATCACTGTTAGTGTTTTCATGGCTAAACATTGTTTCTTAATGAATCTTGTGTTGACTAATGGATTTCATGAAGTTAGGGTTCAGTTTCATTTTTCTACATGTATGTAAATAGTTTGCCCAAAGCTACAGATGAAGTGATAATTTTACCATATTCTACAATTTTGGCATGAATGTTGTGAGCAAACTCACCATGAACATATAGCCTTATTACTGAGCTTTCTGTTTTGTCCTGTTCTGTTGCTTAATTGCCTATCTTGATAACAGCACTGTACATTTTCATTGTATTACTGCCTTTTAACCAACCCTACTGCCTTGTTTTTTTCTGATCATTGATTTTGTTCATTCACTGTTCTTAGTGATACCACATTAATTTAAGGCCTTTTCTATTTGTATGAAAATGATTTTGGAATATTTGCAAGAATATTATCAATCTGCAAATAGCTTTTTTATGCTGGATCATTTAGCAGTTATCTATATTTAGTTTTTTCTTTTCTTTCATTTATGTTTTGGAGCTT
Organism: Sigmodon hispidus; assembly: GCA_004025045.1. Taxonomy (NCBI): domain Eukaryota; kingdom Metazoa; phylum Chordata; class Mammalia; order Rodentia; family Cricetidae; genus Sigmodon; species Sigmodon hispidus. Next base: position 71,769 of record PVIH01003491.1, read on the forward strand.
TTAGTGTACAAGCTTTAAATTGGTTATATTTTAAAATATTACATTTTAACTTTTGTTGCTTTGTTAACAGGATTCTCTTTTCAAAAACTTCTTTAAAATGCTTCCTTGCTAGTATAAAGAAATATTATTATTTTTTGAATATTAATGTTCATTTTATAATTAAACTGACATCATTAAGTCATTTAAACAGTCTTTGTGGTAGACTCTTTGGTGTTTATGTACACCAGATCTTATTATTAACAAATAGAGTTAATCATATTTCTTTTTCTCTACTATAGGCTGTTTTGTTTCTTTCTCTTTTCTTACTGCTTTGTCTATAACTTCCACTACTGTGCTGAAAAAAAAAACTGAAAAGTAGGCACCATTACATTGGCCCTCATTTCATAGGAAAATTTTAAGAATATTTTAGTGCTCTGAGTGATGCTAACTATTAGTTTATAATGTATGATCTTTAATGTTGAGCTAAATTATTTTTTTTCTAATCTATTGATATTTAAAAAAACATTTCACTTATGTGTATGTAGGAGAGCAGTGATATACATGTGAGTGAAGATGTCTTTAGATCTCAGAAGCATTGGAGTACCCATGAAGGAAGAGTTGCAGGTGACTGTGTTGTCCAACTTGGGTTATGTCATGTCCTCTGCAAGAATAGTACTTTAACTTAACCACTGAACCTTCTTATTCCCTGTTGAGACTCTTCACCACAAAATGTACTAATATATTTGAAGTAGAATTTTTTTATGTCTGTGGGGGGGAGCATCTCTTCAGATCATCGTATAAGATTTAATCCATGAATTCATTATTGACTTGTGTATGTTGTACAACCCTTTTATCTGAAAACAAATCTCATTTCATTGGGAAAATGATTTTATTAATGTGTTTCAAATTCAGTTTGTTAACATTTTGCTAAGAGCATTTGCATTTATGTTTATTAGATGTTAGTAATTTATTTTGCTTGCAATATCTTTGTGTGGATTTAATATCAAAATTAGGTCTGCCTATTAGCTGAACAGAGTAACTCTACTCTCAGATTTGGAAGTTTGTGAACCACTAAAATCAATGAACCCTTAAGATCTCTGTCAATTTCTGAAGTGAAGTCATCAGGTACTTTCACTAAGTCTTAGGAATTTGTGATCACTCATTCATTATCAGTCAGTTCATTGTTGTTTGTTTATAATCCAGTCTAGGTAGTTTTATGTCTCTGGAATTCATTCATTTCTTTATTTGTGTTTAATTATTCATAGTTCTTTCTTACTATTATTTGTATTTCTCTTTCATTTGTACTTTTTATCTGACACCCCCTTATTTTAAACAAGTCCATGTAAGGCTCATCTGTTTTATTTTTTTATAAAAATCTTGGTAGTTTCACTGGTTTTTGTTGTTGTTGTTGTTGTTGTTGTTTTCAATCCCTGTCTGGCTTCTCTACACCCTAATCTTTGTTCTTGCCCTTTTCTGCTAATTTGGAACTTTAGTTTATTTCTCTAACTATTTTTGTGATACACCAAAACATAAGAGGTCTTTATTGTTTTCTTATAGAGGCACATGTTAGTACAAGTCTGTTGCATGAATTCTGGTTGTAATGAAAGAAACTCAGAGCCAGATATCAGGGAAAGGCTGAAATAACAGAGAAAGAAAACACCACAGTCAAATCTCACCCAGCTATCTTCCAGCCTTCTCAGCTTAGCTCCTGGTTGCTACTCATTGCTACTGTTTTCTTAAGCCTACCTTAAATACCCTTCTTGCCCAGCTGTTTCCCATCCAGGTTAAGACTAAAGGCATGAGCTACTCAGCCTTGAATTTACAGAAACACAGATGTCTATCTCTGGAGCTATGGGATTAAAGGCATAGGTCAGCACTTTCCAGCTTTCCCTGTGCTGGGATCAAAGGTGTGTGCCATTTCTCTGGGTCCCCTTGCTTTGTGAGTTACCACAGCTCTGTTATCCCTGGAACTCCCAGATCTACCTCTGCCTAGTTTGACTGTGGGTTTACCACTTGATATTCCAGGTTTTATTAAATATATAACATATCACCACACAAGTCTCCTTTTTTGTAGTTCTGAAAATAGAGTAGGCAATTGCTTTGCCATGGAGCCCCAGCCACAACCCCAGATTTTCTTAAGCAAATGTATTAGATTTACATGGTGCCAAAATGTCTTACTGATAAAATATATTCATGTTGATAATAATACAAAAGACAGGGTGTGATATAAAAGCAAAACTCAAACTGGCCATATAAAAAGAAGTGATTTTTACTGTCCTTCTTCTCTACACCAGGATAAACTCTTTACATAATATACCCATGCTGTATTAGTAAGGAAATGATTCAGAGGTTGTTATGTAGCAAAAAGTTCTCTACTCTCATTTGCTATTGGTGCCACCACAAGATCCAACATCCATCTAGAGGCTTTAAGAAGAGGACATTAGAAAGATAATTTGTGTTACATGACATCACAAGTGAAAAGGTTTTTCTCATAGGGTTATGTCTTTACAAGTAGAGAGTTAAAACACTTTCACTCTTCCTCACTTAACACAATATGAAAGTACAGAAAGAAACAGCTGTTTGTGACTCAGGAAGTGTCCACCACAAAATAAACTTGAACCTTAATCTTGGATTTTCTAGCCTCAGAAATGTGAGAAATTGGTGTTGTGGTCTTAAGCCACACTTTGCTGTTTTATTCCTGATGTATGAACAGATGAAGACTGTAACTGCTAAACTTAAAAATCTCAGTTTATTATGATGAAGGCATTTTGTTCTCACTCACAAATTCTGCTCCAGGATCCAAGTTTTTGATCATAATAGTAGCATCTAACAAGATTGTATGTTTCTGAAGAGTGTATTCAGAAACCTCAAGCTCAGCAAAAACCTCTCCATAAATGCCCACATCACATCAGACATATCATTGCCAGAAAAAGAGGTAACTCAGTGTCAGTGGGTAGAACAGCATATTCTTTGGCAAGGAATAGAGTCAGAGTCTTGAGTACTTGGCTGAACATTAGCATTACATGCCTTGATATTCACTGGAGAGATCAGTTAAGCTTTTGCAGGTCTTTGTAAGTATTAAAATTATTCAATGAAGTGTGATCTGAGGAGTTGGATTTATATGTTTTCTACTTCAAATTACTTTAGATATCTGCCTCTGGAAAACTTCAGGAATTTCAAAATCTAATTATTTAGTGTATTCATATCAATAAATGTTTTGTGGAGATCTAGATATTTTATTAAAATTAATAAGAACAAATATATATGTATCCAATACTACTATATGTATTATTAAGGTAAATAAATCATACTCACCTTCTCAAATGAGTTAAATAAATTTTAATATTTTATGGTATATGAAAACATAAAAATCTCATATTTAAAATTTTGATACATTTTAATTGCAGGTTATTTACACTTAAGAACTATTATATCTCAGTCTATTATTCTCAGAAATGTACATTCAGATAAATAGACGCAAAAAACTCATGCAGAGAGACCTATAATCTTGTGTGTTATGTTTCTGTAATACCAAGAATACATGATCATTCCATTTAGCTAAATATAAATTTACTTGTCAACAAGCTATAGAATCCATTTTTATTCTATATACTACTTTAAGAAGACTTTATTTATTTCGTTTGTTTGTTTTAGTCTTAGAAGCTGATGTAAATGAGAAAATAGTTGAATGATAGGATTGATTGACTCATTTGTTGAGTGTTAGAGGTTCCCTATCAAGAATACCATTTGCATATGAACAAAAGACTTGTAATAAAAGTGTAGTAAATCTGCAAATATCAAACAGTGCTGTGAAAATTTTAAAACATGAAATAGCCTAGGATTGGCAATTAGTGTAAGCTACACACAGTAGGGAGGATGTAAATTTGTAGAACTGGGCCTAGAAAGATGTATTTGAGTCTTAATTCACAAGTAAATGTGTGTCCCTCTCATCAGTTCTGGTTCATGAAGATTCTAATCAAGCAATTTATCTGGTTCATTTCTCATATGCCCTCATCAACTGAAGTGCAAAGTCTACTCAGCAGCCAGAAAAGATGAAGTCAGCCTTGAAAATAAGTGTTGTCCCTCTTGCCAGAGGACCAAAAGAAGCCAGCATGAGCAAATGAGATCAGCCTCTTTTGGACCCATCTCCACAGTGCACCAGCAATATTTAAAGGGTGAAAATTATAATCAAATTGGTTATTTGGCACCACTTAGAACTCACTTACAACCATCCAGTGACAATGTAGTCGAACGTTTTAAATTCTACATTTGCATTTTCATATTTACCATCAATGTTGGATAATCACACCCATTGAGATCCTCGAATCTTCCTGAATCAGTATGTGGCCATCATCTTCCTCTTGTGAGTCAAAAGCAAATTGAGAAATAAAATTTGTTCAATAGTTACTTTAGAATTTAATTCCAATGGTAGAATTTAAATTTTACCTAATTGCATTAAACAAGGTACTGTGTTATACAAATTAAGTGAACAGAAACTGAGTGTCTTGAAGGGAAATTTGAGGTCAAGGTAGATATCTTTCCTTAAATTCTATGATTTGGCCAAAAGATTAGTTGCAAGACTAAACATGGAGCTGGTTAGTATCAACTTGTGCATGCAAGGATACCAAAGAACCAGAGAGCAAGACTTCACTATCACTCAGTGGTATTACAAAAACGTCTCAATCTGATTCCTCAAGGCAGAAAACAAAACAAAACAAACAAAGAAAAAAATTTTTTTCTTTTCAAAGAGAGGTCCTAAATGTCCATATTACATCTGATTCATTGACAGTTTATAAGCAATGAATCTAAATCAAATACATATTCAAGTGATTGACAGAAAGATATCCCCCCAAAGGTAGATCAGAGAACAAACTTTTAGAATTGGCAACCTGCCTAGCAGCCCTCTTGGCATCACAGTGGGCGCCATTGCCTCAGCAGCCCTGGTATGGTCTAGAACACCGCTTCATTTGACTCTTGATAGCACATTGTGAGGGAAATGATCACAGTGTGCCTCTCTAGGCAATGCACAATCTGTGATTTATCAAAGTGTCATCTTGCTGATGAACTGCAAAACAAACCCCATCTCATCAACAACTAAGGCATTTTACATAAAATATATTTCCTAATAGCTTCTAAAATTAATTTTTCAAGATGGTTTCCTCAAAGGAAATAAAAACAGAAGATACTTTCAAAAAATCTTCTACTATATAAAAGACTTTTAATTTTTTTCCTAACTTATATGTAAATTATATGGAATAGTTTAACTCTTTCATAATAAATTCATCACAATTACGTTCAAATTCAACATTTTTGTTAGGATCATTTTACCCATTTTCTATTCAGGAAAATATCTTAACATTTCTTGATCCCAGGATAAAATCCAAAGACAGAATCAACTTTCTGGGATGAGGAAAGCCTATGAATCTAGGATAGGGAGCATCTTCCACATCTGAACTTCTAATTCTGGAGTAAGCACTAAAAAGCATAGATTAAAATAGCATTAGAAATGCCCAACCACTCCCTCAGAAGATAAGAGCATTGACTGCTCTCCTAGAGGTCCTGAGTTCAATTCCCAGAAACTATATGGTGACTCACAAGCATCTATAATTGATCTGGTTCCTTCTTCTGTCATACAAGCAGGACACTGTATACATAATAATAAATAAATCTTACAAAAGAGAAGACAAAACATGCCCAAGTACTAAAATAAATAGATAAGTACCAAAGCACAGAACTCAGACTGCTTCTAACAAATATGACTTTTAGGGTTGGAAGGAACTGAACAAAGTAACAGGACAATAAAGTTAAAATTTTGTGAAGACTATAACCATTCTTATATGTAAAAGAGGTTAACTATCTTTTGAGTTGAAAAAGAAACATTAATAGCATACTTAATCAGTTTTTATTTTAGCATATGTTTAACTAAAAATGGAGCTCTGAGTTTTTAAAGACTGTGTTTTTCATATCTACAATATTGTCTCATATACCTAGTCTAGCAAAAATTATTTAGCCCTAGTCAGTCATTCCTGTATATATATATATATATATATGTATATATATATACTGGGATTTGAGGAGGCTTTAGAACAGTTATCTTCTGCTTTCTTACTGATAACCCTCTGAGAAGCACAAGACAGAACTTATAGCTAGGCATAAGAAAAGACAATATTTTTATGCTTTTAATAAACATGGCAGAATTCTGGATTTCTTTTTACCCTAATAACATCAGTGGAACAAAAGCTCAAATGACAGGTATTTTGATAATGGAAAGGAGCACATATTCCAAATTGAATGCATAAAATGGATCTACATATGTGGTAAAAAGCTTGACTTTATATTCAGCGATATCCTCAGAAAGCTCTGCAGAAATGTTTTTCACAAATGCAGACAAGGACCATGCTTATTACTACCTCAATATTGAACTTTTACCAAGGATAAACACAGCCAGACAGTTACCAGCATCCAGATGTCCTATACCCCAAGTTGGATACAGGTATGGCATTTCATGTCAAAGTATGAAGATTGCTTACTCTGGCAGTGCTTTTATTTGTAAATATTAGGAAATATTCTAAAGAGACAACATTACTCCTCAGAAGACTCTAAGTTGTAACCCATGGTTTGGAATACAGCCTATTGATATTATTTTTAATATAACTAATTGTATTCACAAGTTTCTTTGTCTTGCTGGGCTGGTCCTGAATTCACTTATGAAATAATTGACTCAGAGCAGGCATCTATAGTAACGTCTGGGCCAGTACTTCAGGCATGTAACTGTCAAGCTCTTATACTTAAATTAACCCATGATTCTATTTATGTTTACAAACATGGCTTGCTACCTTTTCTCAATGCAGCATTCTCATCTTGCTTCTTCTGCATCTGGCTGGCATCTACTGCTCTGCTCTCCTCCTCTTCTAATCTAGGCACCTCACCTATACTTCCTAGTCAAAGAGCATTTTATTAATCCAATATGAATAACACATCTTTACAGAGTCTAAAGCATTATTCCACAATGAATGGCTAGGGGAATATGTTATAATAGCTCATTTCTGTGAGTATCTGGGATTTTTTTTTTTCCTGTGGATGTTCTTTATATATACTGCCCAAGTAGCTTCTTTAAAAAGTTGACAAGATTGTTTCCAAACTTACCCAGAAGAGAAGGCAATGACAGTAAACTGCAAGAGCTGAGTTTCACAGGTCTGATTTTGTTGATGAAAGAATTGTCTTTTCTACCTCTCTACTGCCTTACTGTTTCCCCTACAAGAAAATGGGTTATATACTATATCCATAATATCACTAGTAATACTTTGAGTATTCCCTATATGACAAGCCCAAGGGTCAGGTTTTATGTCTCTCATCATCTTCACTGGGCTTCACCAAAGTAGGCAATGTAATCACAGTCTCTGATAGGCAGACAGGAAACAGAGGTGGGGATGATTTCGCCCAAGATTAGTCTCCCAGAGAATAACTGGTGATGATGATGCCTATGTATCTGCCAGGAATTCCAAGACCATGTTTGCATGGCTCATGACTGAAAATGCAGCCTCATGTGTTTTACGAAACAGAATATTTCTAATGTGCTCTCCGTCTCTGTAGGCATTGTTAGCTGGCCTTCTACCACTGAATTACAATCACCATTTGTTTATCCAGCATTTTAGGCTAGCTTTAATAACAATATCATTTTCTTATTTTTATCACCTCAGGTTTTATTGTTTTGGTAAATAGAAGTGAAATTAAATATTCATTAATATCTTGAAATAAATATCACTGAATGCAAATGCAATGGTTCACTGAGCCATTCATTGCCTGGGAGTGTAACATTAAGAGCATCTTTTAAAAGGATTTCTTCAGTGTGCCTTTTAAAGCATTAGCCTCTGTTCAGTTGTATTGTTTTTAAATGACTAGAATCCATGTCTTCCATCATCCTCATTTGTGTCTACAGTTGCACTTCTGATTAGGACCATGCAGTTCATGGCCAGTACGGATGCAAAAGCATCAGTAAGTAACTGATGTTTGTAACACAGTTTGTAATCTGTTCCTGGTGAGCAGACTGCTCACCAGCAATAGGTTCTTTGACAAAAAGAAGCAGAAGTTTTTCTTTTTCTTCTCTTGTCTTGAAGTCAATTTTATTTTCACATGTAATTATAGCTCTCTTTAACTCCATGTCTAAATAATAATTAATAATAAGTACTACTGAGATTCAGAAGTAATTTTTAAAAACCTAAAACTCAAGTAACCCATAAAGCATAATAAACCTTTTCCCCACCTAACTGAAGGATTTTTTTTTCTGGCAACAAAGAATTCTCATTAATGCTCATCCTTTTCTTTCCTTTTTTTGAGGGGGAGTCTTTACAAATTTAATTTTAATAAAACTAAAGAAGTCACAATCCTCCTATATATAAACCAACTTACATTTTCATCTTTGTTGCTTACTATTACTGAAATAATGTCGGACTTTCCCTTGACAGTGGTTCTTAAATTTTACTGGTATTAAAACCTGCCCAAAGCTCACCAAAGCACCAGGCAGTCAAGTATACAGCCTGCACGGCTTCTCCTCCACAATTTTTATATCAGTAAATGTGAGGAGACAGCATTTCTAACAAGACACTTCTCAGTATTCTAAAGTTTCTGGTATGTAGAATACACTTTGGAAGCTACTACTCTAGAAGTAGGGATGCACACAAACATTTTTTTATAAAGAGTCAGAAAAGACCAAGTTTAGACATTGTAGGATATATGATCTTCACCATAAGCAACTGCTAAAGACTCCAACTATACCAAGAAACAAGCCATATACTAAGTAAACAAATGCATATGGCCATCTTGTAAGAAATCACTCTATTATAGAAATGGGTTAATTTAAGAAGAAAAAGCTAGCTAGTAATGGGCATAAGACATGGGCCAAACAGTATTAAAGTAAAAAAAAAAGAAATTATCACTCATGACCACTAGGGTTTAAATGTCTTATAATTTTCACATGGCACCCACAGTTGAGAAGAGCTTTTTGTCTGCTGCTTTGTTTTGTGTATATTTTTACTTTATAATTGTTTTATATGTTTTTAATTGAAATAGAATTAAATAATTTTTCCTTCTCCTGTTCCACCTTCCTGTTCCTCTCAGCTACTCTCCTTTAAATCCCTTCCTTACCCTCTTAAATTGATAATCTCTTTTTTAATGATTGTTGCTTAATTGTGTGTGTTTAACTTTATGTGAAAATATATATAAATACAGCTTGCTGAATATGTTTTTGGTGTTTGTATGTATATGTGCTCAAGGCTGACCACTCTGTGTTAAGCTGATCCATCCCTAGAAGAGGCTAAACGTCCTTATCCCAGCAGTTTTTAGTTGCCTACTGTTCGTGTCTAGGGGTGAAACTGCAAAAATTTTCACCTTCCCTGTGAATATGTCCTCATTTATATTGCCATTTTCTGGTCTTGTTTATGCAACCATGTCTAGCAGACATTATTTCACAGCAGGATTCCTGGTATTCTGGTTCTTCCTGACCCCTTCTTCTGCCATGTTCTACAGCATAAATTCAGTGGCTACAATGTAAATGTATCCTTTAGGACTGAGCTCTCTATGATCTATTGTTCTCTGCGTTGTGTTGAGTTATGATTTATTGTAAATGATGTCCATTTTCTGTAAACAGAGGCTTCTCAGTGGCTGTGGTAGCTACACTTATCTTTGGTATTAGGATAAGATTTAGAATATAGTAAAAAAGAATCTGTTAATCTAGCAAAATTGGAGTAGTGGATTCTTTTCTGTAAACAGAGGCTTCTTTGATGGGGGTGGTAGCTACACTTATCTTTGCTGTTAGGATTAGATTTAGAATGTAGTAAAGACATCTGTTGATCTAGCAAAATTGTTTAGTAGATTCTAATCTTCAAGCTTGTTAGATTTATTGTACCAGCCATGATTTCCTACCTATTTAGTGAGCCTTACATCCATTTAGATAGCTGTTGGTATCCATTGGCATGTGAATGCCACTTATTCTACTTTTATGCATATCTTGCTAGTCTGTAAATTATCTTGTTTTCTAACTATTGCAGCTGGGTGGTACTGTTTAATTGTTTTCTTCCCTTGGCATCTTGCATGGTATTTTATGAAACTATGAGCATTAGATTGCAGGACAGAGTCTTACAGGTCATATTCAGCTCAAAATTTCTTTGCCCTAATTGAGTGGCATCTGCAGCAGTGGCAGCCCGTCCTCAACATCTGAGAGTGAACAAAGTACTACATTCATAATCCATTCTGTACAGGGAGTCAATGACCAACTCTGACTAACCATTCAAAAGGAAGTTTTTTTTGTACCTCATACTAGAAGCTTTTGTTAATCTGTTCTTGTCAAGAGTAAAATGGCTTAACTTCTCTATTGTTGTATATGGTTCTGTCCTGGTCTTTCTGGGCTTGGACCAAAAGTTTGATCTCTCACTCAGCCACACTTAGCCTCAAATAATCACACACAGGCTTATATTATTTTTATTTTTGTGCTGATTGATCTAGGGCCCAGGCAGATAATTTGCTAACTCCTTCATCTGAACATAACCCATGAGTCGTGCGGCTCGGTACCTTTTTTCATAGCAGCATTTCAGCTTTATTCCTCTGTGTCTGCTTCTATCTCCTTCTTGTGTCTGTGGCTGCTCTCTCTGATGCCTCTCTGGCACGTGTCTCTGTTCTTCCTGTACTCAGAGTTTTCTTAGCCTGGTAGCCCTACCCACACTTCCTGTCTGCCTTCTGGCCAATCAGCTATTTATTAAACTAGTAGGTGGGACAAATATTTACAACACACTATTATCCCACCACACTCTATGAGATATATAAACGGCTTTGCATATTAATTCTTTTGTGTATTATGACCATTACATTATTTTCATACTGCATATTTGCATGTTTCATCACATATATTTCATAACTATATTATAACAGAATATAGTTAATAAAATTCTGTCTTGATGTATGATCTGTCAATTTTTAGGGAAAACTTACTTTATTTTAAAACCATAAGACTAAACGTATAACATGCAAATGTAGAAATGAGACAAGAAGAGACAATTAACATATTACTTATTAATAAATTGATGTTTCTCTTATGAAATTTTCAATTAATAAACAAATTTACTTATTTATAAAAAGATATTTGTGTGTGAAAATATATTCTTAATATAAATTACTTCTTGTTGCTATAATAAAACAACAAGACTAAGCAACCATTTAATTAGTTTATGGTGTCCAAGAATCCGTGATGATGGTGGAGAAAAGGAATAGCTGAAGATGACACTTTGATCCACAGCAATGAGGCAGAGCGAGCTGGCCTTGAGAAAGTTAGGACTGATGGTAGCATGATTTATTTATAACTTCAAAGCCTGTGCCCAGTGTTAGACCTTCTTTAACAAGACCTCATAATACTTCCCAAATAGTTCCACCAAGTGCAGACTAAGTATAAAAATGTGTGAGTGTATTTGGCCATTCTCATTCCAACCACCACACTTAACTTGAAATCTATAGTACCAAGTGACAGAAGGTAAGGATTGCTCCTGTTGCAAAGACATGTATTTTAATAGTTTAACACAATAGTTTGGCAGTAATTAATTATACATGTATAGTTTGAGTTCAAGAATTCCAAACTCGGTAATATTTAAGAACAAATTAGATTTTTAAAAAATTTGAGTCAGAATAAACCTGAATGCTCACATATGCATGAGAGTTTAGCTGATGCTGCCCTAGAGGATACCTACAGCAAGGACCCATAGGAGCAGAACCAGGCCACCTCTGATAAGAGATACTTTCTAATCTGCACATCTGTACAAAGGTTATTCTACTACTAAAAGTGCCTTGTTAGCTGCTAAATAAGTTTTTGGCACCTTATTAATGACAATTGTTATTTTTACTTGTATCAGAGTTTTTAAGGCTGCCTTCTCACAAAAAGTATCAAATATCTTTGGAATTTAAAACATCTCATTTATTCATGTAGATGTTGAAATAGGTGACCTCAAATGTTCCTTTGAGTTCTAAAATAAATTAATTCTGGGGATCTGTTTATAGCAACAGAAAGCCATGATCAAAGTAAATGAATTTTTATATTAGTACTTCAAATTCCATTTGAATAAGAACCACCTAGGGTTCTTACTGAAACTGCAAAATCCTGACCCTTACCCCAAATTCTAATTCAAGCAGTTGCATGCCCCATTAAAACAATGTCCAAGATAGATCAGACTTGGATGGACCACAAGTCATGATTTGTGGCCACAAATCAAAAATATTGATTTCCTGCAACCAAATATATAATTAAATTTGAAGGCATAATTAAAAAAAAATTAACACATTTGATTTTGTTTATGCACAGCAATGGCCTAATATGGCTACTACAGAATAAAATATTTAAATTATAGGATAACATAGCAAGATGATCAGGATCAGTTCTTCAATTCAGCACAGGGAATTCTGACTAGTGGGAAATTTTTTTAACAAAACCCAATATTGAAGTCTGGTAACAAACTTCATGTTAAAATACTTGCCTAGCATGCTTAAGACCTGGGTTCAAGTCTTTGTACCAAACCTTAAAGCAATCAAATCAATCAAATAAACAAAAGCCATATACAAGGTATGATGTTAAAGACCACTCATTGGAAAGTGTATTGACAAGAGTGTTTAGTAGGTCTAAGTTGAAGCATAGTTAACCTGCTCTCTAAGGCAATTTCAGGATGGGATAATATTAGTACCATTCACCTCATTTGTACTGGTTTTTCATGAATCACCATGCTTTTTACCTTTCCATGGAGCAGACTTAAGTATTCTGCATCCATTAAATGCAGTACTGTTTCCTGAGGAATGCTCTAAATGATACCACAACATCCTGTGAACTTGACAAAGGGAAATTATTGTCTTTTTGGGTCTTTGTCCTTAACCGGGACTCTGATACATAAAAACAAAGCCACCTAACAACCCCACACCTAAATTAGACATAAAGACAAATATCTCTCGCTACAGCTCATGTTCTTTTCAGAAGCACTCAAAGAATTACCATTTTCATTATTATGCCAGGAACTTTTTTTTTAAATTGAGGGCAATGTAGTTGTTAGAATATTTTGACTACCCAAATATATCTGATTATTATGTATCTTAAGTTACAATCACACTTAACTGACATGTGTACAATAAATCTTTCTTTTATGCCAAAGAAAATAATCATAATAATCTATGAAATTATCACTATATAACTTATCTTCTACTATCATATACTAGTGTTTTTATAGACATAGTTTCAAAAAATCTATTTAATAACACAAATTGCCTAGTGTAATCATTATATGGAAGATATATAAATTATAAATAGAATTACTGTGAACAACATACAAATATTATATAGCCACACACACTTGGGTTCTTTGTAAAGTTATTTCTTACTTGTTTTAAGGTTATAATGTAACTATATCATCTTATCTCCATTTTGCTTTCATTTCATATACTTTTTCTTCTGCTCTTTTAAATCCATGAACTTTTTAGAAATTAATTGTTGTTATGTACATATATGTATATAGATATATATATTTCTACATTCATCAGTAAATACAGAATTATCAGTCTGTGTAATTTTAGTTATATGTCTGTATGTATTTATGTTTATATGTATGTACACTATTGGATAACAAATTATTGTGCTATTTTCTGATGATATTTTCTCCCACTCTCAGCATTACATGTGAATCATACTTAAATGCTTAAGAAAAGCATAGTGTACGAGCAACATCTTTAAACTGCCTCCACTGGAAATACACTCTTCTATCTAAGTTAACGCATCTCCAACTTTCACTGGTACTAAATCATGTCAAATATAGTCACTACTTCAGTTTGATAATGCTTTTATAAGTTTCTTAAGGCTTCTGAATATCTTAAATATGACAAACTTCTCAAGTAGTTTGAGAATAATAATGCACATAGATTAAGACATGGGATGAATTCTCTAAAGATGAGTACCATGAGTTTTTATGTGACTATGACTTTCATGTCCTATCAGATTACTAATAAAGAATATTTTATCTTACATCAATAAATCATAATGTAATTTTCAGATATTATATAATACTCTTAGTTGACATAACAAATATGCTATTGCAGAATTCACAGAAAGCTTCTTATTATAGTTCAGCAAACTATTTTAGAATAGTTTCAAAAACTGACAAATTGAAATCAAGCATCTTGAGGCAGCTTGAACCCACTTGCTCATTCTAAGGTATAGTGCAGGTTTTGCATATAGCATGCTTCAGAACAGCTCAGGAATGTATCACTGGGAAGAAAAGTAAAAGTGGGTGTTCCATTCCCTAAAGTTTATTTAAGTTTATATTTTTTAATGTTGATGATGTAGAGATCTATAATGACAGAAGGAAAATCTCCCTATACTCTTGTTACTCAGGCACTGGTCTGGTTGTAAGGACATTGCTATCATGAAGACAGTGCCTTCCTAAAAGCACTTTTGCTCACTTGAAGAAACTTAACCAAATATGAATTAAGATATGTCTGTTTTCCCTTCATATTTTTAGATAACAATTTGAGTGTTGCTTGGCTATTTAAGCAATGATCCAAAAAATTATAAAAGATTAGCAGTATAATTACTTTGCAGGTGAATGGGTCAATGGTTTATTTACAATATATCATGAATATATTTGATGAATTGTTTTCTTATCATATACAATGAAAATAAATTTCCAGTGTAGAAAACCTTCAATATCTAGCATGTTTGAAGAGATGCATGTGTGATGATCTCCTGTGGTTGATAATTATGCCATTATCAAACACAACACTGTGATTTGCATCTTGATTACCATAAGTGATTTGCATCCATGGTTCTCACTTAAAAGGACTCCATTTTAATTCTTGATTTTTGCGTGTAAGTATAAATATGTATTAAGTTGGCCATGAGTTTAACATTTATTCAGTATGTCTACAGTGATTAAATATGAATGTCAAAAATAGGCAGCATAAATATATGGACAAAACACTATAATGAGTTAAATTTGCAAATATCTAACTATTTGTTTTGTGATATTTTGTCTATGTATCAAATACTTCCACTATAAAATGAAGCAAATATTTTTTTAGAGTAGCTACAAACATCAAATGAGATGACCAACCTGGCAGATCCACAGGCAAAATAACGTGTGCAATATTGTGAAATTGAGGGGAATTTAATAAACAGTTCTTTCAAAGGTAAAAAGAAGAGAGCAAGGGATGCAATCCATGGAGGAGTGACAGAATGGAGCCCATGGTGGAACACAGAAGAAAAGAATTAAGGACATGTTAGTTGAAGTTCTGCCTAGCTTGGAACGTTACAGTTGCTCTTGGCAAGCAAGTCTTGCCTCATCCTATCCCAGGACTTAAGGAAGTTGGAAATAAAGAAGCTCCAGTAATGTAGCTCCATATTGCAGGACACACATCAGAATTTTAAAAAAGCAAATTTGAGACCTCATAGTAGATAGTATGTACAAAAGGAACACATAATACCACTTAGAATGTAGAGACAGACCTGTCACAGGAGTCATCAACTCTGACTTTCCTCTCTCTGTGTCTGTGTTTGAATCTTCTTCTAAATATTGCCAGTTCTTCTATTAGAATCTGTGAGCATGAAGTAGTGCTGCTTAAAGCATACAATCAACATTATATTCATGTAAAACAGTCAGTTTTAAAATTACCAAGTACAGAAAAATGTCTTCTTTCTTAGATAAAATTTCTGGCCACTGATTTATTTATTCTTTGGATAACTATTTGTATTCTTTGACACTTTCATACAAGTACATACAATGTATTTTGGGCTTGTTCACCAACCATGTGCTTTCTCAGTCTCATCCCTTTTCCATTATTTTTCAAAAGGTCTACATCTACATCTACAGGGTCAGTTTATCCCAGCATTTGCCCCACTTCTTATTACTGATTTCTAAGTTTCATTTCCTATCCATGTGGTTCTTAAAAAGGAAAAAAGCAATTTAAAGAAGAAAGGATTTATTTTAACTCACAGTACTCCATCCTGTCAAGGAAAATATTGTGGGAGAAGCTGGGAGCAGCTGACCACATCACATCCAAAGCCAGAAAGAAAAGAGCTATCTATGCATGCTCATTTTACCAAGTACAGAACCTACCCAGGGAATAATGCCAGGGTAGGTCTTCTCTCCTCAGTTAACCTAATCAAGATAATTCCCTGCAGATGCCCATCACCCAGGTGAATCTAGATTCTGTCAAATTGACAATCAACACAAATAGATCATGATCTACATAGAGTACTCCATTCATGTTTTGTACCCTGTGCCACACTGAGCAGAACAGGAATCTTTGACTCTTAATTATGTAAAATGATGTGTAGATAGCTAAAGGAAATATTAGAATAAAGTACATTTTTTTCATTATCTAAAATTATAACAGTGCAAAAGTAATAAATTAATTTTGAGATGAATTCTTCTGCACTGGGGAGATTATAAAGTCACCAGATCAGGGTTACTATTATTATAACCTACACCCAAATTTTCATCTATTGACACAACACACATTTCTTAAGTGTTACTGTTGAAAATACCAAGATGTCAACTATTACCTACGTGGACCCAAGCTTATGAAACACCTCAGGGGCTCCCCATCTTCTGAGGAAAGAGGAAGAGAAAGAAGAGATTCAGAAAGAAAAGAAAGGAAGAAGAAAAGATTGAGTGATACATGATTCCATTTACATATACTTGCCCCTCAGTCATTGTCCCAATCTAACTTCTAACTAAGAGGGATTTGGGGAATACAATCCAGCTACATTCTCAGAAAGAAAACAGTAACCGACTGTTGCACATGGCTCACTCTCTCTTTAACAGTGGCTTTCACTTTTATCTTTAGTTATGTATTCCATATGACTCAGAACTGTAAAAGAGAGAAACACTAAGGACAGAATCTTGGAAAGTTATTTTTGTGTTCATTTGTTTGAAATCTCAGCAGGCTAAGCATTGTTCTACTAACAAATGGGACTGTTTGGTGTTTCAAATCTCAGAGAAGACATTCCCAATGGTTTCTAAGAGACCTTTGGGTGTATGTGTATGAGTATTCTGTGAGAGTTAGAAGCAGAGAAAACCATGAGAGGGTGCAATTTATCAAAATAAACATCATTCTGGATCTGCCAAAGTCAAAGTTTATATTCTGTGTACAGTATCACATAGTAACACACCACCTAGAAAAGGATGTTTTCAAAAATACAGTAGTAAATCTATTATAAAAATTTTAACTTCTTCAGTATTGCTCAGTACTTCTTCATTTCTTTCATGATATTAATAAGTATTTTTTAAGAATAAAATAAAATTACACGCTATTTATGAAGCACACACACACCCAAAATGCTTGCAGGCAAAGTAGATACTTATGTTATTTCCTTAACACCAAAGTCACTGAAAATCTTAGGTATCAGAATATTTCAATTTCATTTTGTTAATATTTCAGGCTGATTTTATTAAAAATTCAATATATCACCAATGTGTGTGATATATTGAATATTTAATAAAAAGTGTATATATACACTTTCATATATATTTATTTATATATACATATATATGTGTGTGTGTATGTATATATAAACATTGTTTCCAGAAGAGAAAGCATTTTGGATTTACTTCAATAGGTGGCACTTAACCAAACTGCATGTCAAAGCTTCTCTGAGGATCAAGATCTTAGTTTCAGTATCAGCCAGATCCAGGCAGTGTTCCAGGTTCAACTCTCTACAGTGGTTTTATGCCTATCAGCTAAATCTGGGCCAATCAGACACTAAGAGCCACTAGGCCTATGTTGAAAATGGAAATGAAGGAGGTGTAGAAGAGTGCTTCAGTTCCTTGACCTCCTAAGTTCTATCTTATGAGAAAGAGTAATGTTCCAAGAACCTATCTGTAACTTCTAGCTATAAGAGACTCATATTCAAAGGAAACACAACATACCATCATAGGACAGAAAAGTACTTCTGTCCTGGCACATTCCATTTGATAACTTTGCTAGAATAAATCAACTAAATTGGTTGGAAAATAATTATATACTTGGTATTAAATTTTTTTTCAATAATTTTTTTTCAAATAAAGATCTGAAGGTAGTTTCATTTCCTCAGAGATTTTCAGGCTCAGCTGAAACCTTTATCATCTGTTTAGAGTACTACATGTTCAGACAATACAGTGGACATGATGGAGAGTCTGGCCAAAACTGAGGAAACAGTTGCTAGTGCTTTTCTAATGCTTCGACCCCGATCTCACAACATGTATTCAAGGTTCTTAAGAGAACAACAAAATTCTTGCAAATGTCACAACTGGTTAAAACAACACAGACCAAAGAAGGTAGCACGGATGACTAGAGGTTTAAATAGAAATTATTGTTACAATAGAAATACAATGCCATGTATCAAAGCTGAAAAGCACCAATTGTAACAGGAGAATCAATAATTCCTCTTCAATAGCAATTTGCCTTACTTGGCTTTGTACTCTATACACTGCGAAAACATTTCTGTGATTCCATTAGCAATAAATTACATTTTGAACAAGTAAAATCATGTAATTGGGCTTTTGAGATTGTTTGTTGAAAAGCTAATGCTTTATACTTAAAGACCTAACATAAACAAGAAAATATAACCTTCCTCTCAGTGTCCTGCTAGTGGGGATCTTGTTTATCCTGGAGCATGTCAGAGAAAGAATAAATCCCTTCTCAAGAGAAGAACTTAAAAAGCAATCACAAGAACCCACATCAGAATTGGAAACATAAAACTATTCCAAAAATATTGTTTATATTGCTTCCAAAATTCTTATACAGCCTTTTCTTCTCATGTCATAAATCTCATCATGTAAAACAAGGCCATAAAGATTAATTTAAATATTCTTTTTTAAGGAATTATTTTTAAGGGAAATATATTTAATCTGACAATTCATAATATCTCAGACTACCATTAAAGGAACTAAAAATTTAAAACTTGCTCTTAGACTAATGATCTTACCAAAGAAGACTAGTCTGGGAAGATGATTTATTTTCTTAACTTTACTGATCATTCAAGTCCTCATTCTTTTTTCTTGTAATCATGTCTTTGTCCCTGGTTTCTAACAAATGATCATGTTGCCGACGTTCCATTTTTAGGTTTTCAACACTATGTTTCTGTAAATGACTTTAGATGGTAGCTTAAGGTTTAATCCTGTAAGATTTTATGACTTTCTCATTAACGTATGTAGAAATGCTACCAATTCCTTATAATGAAAAAGTGAGGCAACTTTAATCTAAATCTACTGTGACCAAAAGATGCTAATTAGAGACTAAAAAATCAAGGTGGAACTAACATACTTGAGTTCCTAATGCTTTCTCATTTGTTTCTCCTTATCCTGAACATGAACTCATTGCCACAGAAAGTTATTGTCTATTCAACATTTGATGAGTTTCTGGAGGCTGAAATTCACCTTCAATATCATATTACTTTCAGAGGTTAGTTAATTCAAGTAGTTTCATAAACAACAGGTTTATTTCTGTGTTTTTACATGTGCACAGGATGTGATCAGTTATAAGAGGAATTTGTATTAAAATTAAACTTTGTCATTTTTATCTCAGCATTTATCTCTGCCATGAATATGCACTTAATTTTTGGAGAAAAAGAGAAAAGATAAAATTACTTTTATTTAATCTGTATATTTTGACTCTCACTAAATATAAAAAATACTCTACAAAATTATTTCATTCGATAATTTTATAACTTATTAATAATGAAAGTTTTAAGTATTAATAATGGAAGTATTTAATGAATTTCATATTCACAATATTATGGCCCAAGTAATTCCATATATAGGGACTGACTTTGAAGCTGGGTTAACATAAGCATTTCCTTGGTATTTAGGTTCAAACATAATGATGCTATTTGTCAGTGCACCTGTTTAGACATTCTGAACTATAAAAGAAATAAAGCACTGCTTTTTCAAAAATTTCTTTTGCAAAGGAACTCTCACCAAGAATGAAATAATGGCATCATGTATAGTCCTGGTAGCTATTACACAGGAGATGAGCTAGTTGTCTTGAATGTCTATGAGTACACACACATTGATTTGGTCTCTTTTATTTTTTTTTTTAAATAGTTCAGTCCTGAACTAAAAAATGTTTCTTTGAACCAGAAGATTGCATAGAAGGAAGCAAAATCAAGACATAGGGTATCTTTTTCTGCTGCACATAATGGTTGTAATAAGTTCCAAAAAGATAGTGTTAAGTGTAAATTCTGAGTCCAAGTATAAAAATGACAGAGCTTCTCTCAACTTCCTTCACATTTAGACAAAATAAGGGCTTTTTAAACTTAGGTAAAATTACAGTTCTAGACATAATTTATTCTGCCTACTCTCAAGGAATGGTCTCATTAACGTGATATAGGATTGTAAACTGACATAGTTTGAGATAAGAATTTCAAGGCCTAAATGACTAATATTGTTATAACTCTGCATGTGGTAGGCCTGAAGTATTTAGTTATATGGTAGACATACTCCTTGCCACTATCTCCTAGATAATACCATGTGCTGAATCTGCATATTTAATTTTTCTTATAAAATTAGTTGACATTTTTAATGTGCTTATTGGTCTTTTAGAGGCCAGGAATCACATCTAAGCACACACAGAAGCACACATGTAACCTGGCATTAATGAAACATCAAATCTATTGGGATGAATAAGATAATAAAGGAAAGAGTAAACACAGCAAGTCAGATGAAGACATGGAAGTAGACAGGATTCACTGGGAGAAGGTAGGTGGGGCCACCTAAAGTCATTTTATTTTCAATCATTTATAAGGTGTTAAAGTTGTAGAACAGGATCAAAATTATCCAATCAGGTATGTTGGAGTAAAAGAGACCAGTTTGGAGGTTGTTGGTTGCAATGATCTAAATGAGCAAACTTTAGTCAAGGTACATGATTTGAAAGTGACACCTTTAGAATTAGCAAAGGATATTTGGAATAGAGAATTGCAGAACTACGGATGACTTCCTGTAGTCTACTATGAATTGCAGAGGTAAAAAACATAGATGGCAGAATTAGTTTAGAGTAGGAGTTTAGAGTTACCAAGCATGATCCTCCTGAGGTTGAAAAGAAATCTGCTCTTGTCTACATTGTACATATATTTTTCTCTTCTGTTTCTGTTGTTCACAAGGTCTTGTAGGAATCTTTCTCTGCCTTTCTTTCTGTTGTCATGCTTTTATTCTTATTTACTTGAAGTAAATTGATTATCACATATTAAATAGATATTAATTCAATATAATATTCATTTGAACACAATTTTCATTAATGTGAGTCCTTCTTATTCCTTTTTAAAATGCCTCTCAAGAACAGTTGTTAGTAAAATAAAGTAAGGGGAGATCTCCAAGCTTGGGGCACCAGCAGCAGAGCCTAGCAAATCTTAGAGTGGTCCTCCAGTCTGTTTAGCAGTCTGACTTCAACCCCAGCAGCACCTCTATGCCATATAAGGTTCTGGGAAAAGACATGATCCTATACCTAAGACATGTTGTCCCATCGGTTCTAAACCAGCTAAATACAGGAGCATTAAACAAAGAATCCCTTTATATCCCCTCAAATGCCTTCAATTACACAGTGCAAAATGAATAGATATTGAGGTTAACTAATAAAATACCTTGTATTGAAATCACTATTTATGAAAAAATCTCTAAAATCCCAGTGTCTTTTGTGTCCTGTGTTAGTTGTTTGACATAAAAATCACTATAACATAAATCATATCATACATGTAATCTAGTCTTATTATAAACTCCAATTTTCATGCTATTTTTAAATAATATATCACTTTTGCTTAAAAAGATAAGGTGTAGCCTTAGAACTTTACAAGCAAAAATAAATCTTCTACAATGTGGTCCCTGAAGTACTGGAAGGGGAAAGCTGGAATCGGCAGCAATATCTGCAGCTCATTTTCCATGACTACATGTTTGGGTAGGGACAAAGTAAATTCAATGAAGCATTAAAATCAAACATCCCTTTAATTAGCTGGGAAACAGTCTGCCTTCATCTCAGATTTTGTTTGTTTTCATTAATAGAATGAGAATTCTAGTCTCCGAGGAAGATATCACAATTCTTTGAAATCATGATACATTCACTCAGTTGTAATGCCTACAAGCTTGCCTTTCATCCTTCTCTCATCTAATGTAATGTTTTCGGAAACACGGATTTTAGAGAGTGAAATGATATACCTTTATTATTGTTACTGATATTTTAAGTGGTAATTTGTACACTTGCAGATGGCACAAAGGGATTTTTTAAAACCATGAAGGATTAATGAAAATCCCCAGCCTTCAAAAATATCAGGCTTTGCTTAGGCTCAGTAGGCTAAATGCATCTGTCTATCCAAGAGCACTAATAGAATAGCCTTTCAAGGTAATTAAAGAAAACAATGCAATTTCTTTTTACAAATACATTTTTCTGTTCATACATTCTAATATCACAATTAGAAATACATTTTATTACTCAAGTCATTATCTAAAGTCATTCTCATCCTATCAAATTTTTATAAGTAAACTACTCATGTGTTCTGACACATATATGAATTGACTATCACGCATGACATTTACATTAGGGAAAACTTAGTTACTTTACAGAGAATTAGTTTGAGTATAAACTTACACTTTAGTTAATTTTATAGCAAAATTTTATAATTTTTTGTTAAATTTTGAGTCTTTTTTGAGAAAAACCCAAGTGACTATTATAAAATGTAATTTTCTGTGCAACACTTTCTGCTACAGAGTTTACTAAACACAGTATATAAAGAACATCACATGGCATAGAATTTGCACCAGGGCAAAGGACAGTTCCTGCTGCCATCTGTACCATGTTTGCTGGCCTGACACACATTGTTAGGAACCATTTAAAAACATTGTTTTTCTTTGACCTCTGGACATATTTTCTTCCAATAAATATTTCTGTTATTACACAAATAGATTCAAAACACAATCATAATTTTATATTGTATTGGAAAAATTCAACAGCAAAACATTAAAATTTGGAATAATAAGTCATGAGTGGTATGCCTTTGTAATCCCAGCACACAGGAGATAGAACTGGAAAGACAAATGTTCAAGGTTATTCTTGACTCTATAGAGAGAGAGTTCAAGTCCCACCCAAAATACATGAGACCTTGCTTCAAAAAATACTTTAAAATATGACTGTAAATCAAAATATAATTATTAAATTTGCAAAATTTTCAACATAGAAACTATTAAATGAACATCTGACTTCTAATCATCTTTGAAACCTGTTCCTTACACACAAAATAGAATGAAATTTACAATCTACTTGTTATGGAACTGGCCTCCACTGAGGTTAGCTAGGAAAAATGAATGATCCCAAACTTCAGATCAATGCAATATATACACTGAATCAAACATTTCCATTTATTTTCTATCAATATCTAATACTAAGATCGTCACAATACATGAGTTCACTAGGGAAGACATGTAAACAAATAATAGTATGGGTATATTGAGGTATTAATTTGTAAAAGAGTCTTTACGTTGAATTAAACTTCAACAAGAAAACATAAAATAGTGTTCCTTCTTTGATTTCTGTGGAATTTACCACAGCTTTCTCTCCTACAAAGAATTTATTACCTGTGTTTTGCTTGAGTTGCAAACCATTAAATTAGCAGCACACTGGAAAGGGGAGATAGGACTCCAAAAAGGTGAAATAATTCTAGTCACATGATTTCTTAAAGCTTTAATGAAAATCATCTGAAGAATTCCCTTAATTTTAATGAGAAATTTTGTGTCTCATTGTAAACTTATGGAAAACAAACAAATGCCTAACTTCTTATAGTAAACAGTTCATTTAATATTGGTCATTGATCTATATTTGAGATAAATATTTTAAGATCTGGACATTGTCTAACCAAAGATGTCCACTCATGTGTCTTCTGAGCAGAGCTGTCCTTTTGAAAATGTACTCTAAGCAACTTAACATGAAATTGACAAGCAGATCCCCATGATCATTAAAATGAGGACCAATATAACACTAGGAATCTACTGTATACCAGAAATGACCTTTAGCACTAACTGTATCCTAAGTCACACTAATAGATGTTGTTATTAAAACCATTATAGAAATAAATAGATTGAAACAAAGAAGTTATGTAATCCATCCAGGGTAAAACAATAGGTGAGACTAAAACTGGTGTATTATAAATCTAAACAACATGTTGTACCTTCCTGAGGATAAATAAACCAGGACTAACATTCAAACTACATAGAGCTGCAGAAATTATCCCAGTAGACTCTTCAGTCATATAGATTTCAAATATTCAGTCATTTTACATTTCCATTGCTCCTACAATGAAAGCCTAGTGTGAGTTTAGGCTTTTACAATGCTGTTTATTTTCAACCATCAAGGCTATCAACTCAGCCTCTCACTGTTCTCTCACTCACAAGATTACATTATCAGTAACCTCCTTTCTGTATGTGAGCACTCCAGGTTTCTCCCTCTGCTTTCCTACTGTCCCTGCTGCCTGGCCTTTTATCCATTATTGTGCATTTGACTCCATCTTTTTCATGATTTAGTTGAAATATGAGAAAAGTCTTCAGAGTGTAAAACATCCAAATCCATCCAGTCTGTATTTGTTTATTCTCTTGGTTTCCTCTCCTTGCCCCCCCCCCTTTTTTTTTTTTTTTGCTTTTGCTGTGTATTTTATCTCTTGAAGTTCAGTTAAATAAAAGTGAATCCATTCTTGCTTAATGCCATATAGCATTTAATTTAGAGCATAAGACTTACATAGTATGAAATCAGTAAATAAGGTGATGCTGAAGTCAGTGTTTCTCACCGATGCTCAAACAGCACAAGTTCATGCCTCTTTAGATCAGTGGTTATAACCTTGGAAATTCATTTTCCAATGAATTCTAATACTCAATTTGAGCACCTACTCCATGAGAGGCTTTTTGCTACCTGCTTGGAACTGTATGATTTGAAACAATAAAAAAATGATGAAGTCCCTAGCCTGAAGTCATTCATAGTCCAATGTGGGAATTATTCCCGTCACAATCAGAACCCTGCGGGAGAAGAGCTAAAGCAGAGGTCAGCTGCTACTGAAGAAGAAAGTAAGACTAGGGAATGGTAATAGAGTAAATGATCAAATTAGGGAAACTCTGTGCATAGGTGGCTTGGGAGCAAATGGGAATTACCCTAACAGCAGAAGTGCCAGCCCTTATCTGACACTGCAGTGCAGCATTCCTATGCTGAAAAACTGTGACTGGGAAATTACTGTGAGTAAGCTTGCTGCCACTGTGACCACTCTGCTTTTCAGTGGGTAGCTTGTCTAAGGATAAAGTCATTTCTGCTAATGTGAGTTATTACTGCATCACCCATTGCAAGTATGTTTGAACTATAAATCATGGAATGTTTTCACATTGTGTGTTCCTTTTATACTATCTGAATCTTAAGGAAAGTTAGCACACAAAAGGCAAAAGAGCAGGTGGATTGATGGAAGAATAGAAGATGACAGGAAAGGGGAAGAGAGAAGGCAGGGAAGGCTACCAGCTTTTCAGTTGTCTGCTTTGTTGTTAAAAAGAGTTAGCAAAACTGTGGCCTGATTTCAGAGTTGGCGTTGTTTTCTGCTACCACCTATTTCCAGTCATTGACAACTTTAGCAACATTTTGAAATCTGTATAAAACAGAGGAAACTGACCAGACTTATGACTTTTTATGGTTTTCATCCAATAATATTTTTGATATAAGCATAAAGGCTTATAAGCTGGCAAACAATGCAACAATACTGATTCCAAGTTTATTATAAAAGTCTAAAAAGAAAGGAAGTTTGAAACTGGAGCCACCAAGCCTGGACGCAGCAGAAGGCACCAGCCAGATGTAGGACAAGGAAGTTAGAGCAGAAGAGCTGATTTTCTTAGTACTTTGTGTTTTCTAAAGGCTGTGTTAAAACAGTCTTGAAAGCAATTATTACTACTAATTTCTTCTCAGGTGTAATTTTACTCTACACTTGACCAAATATTAAAATCAATCAATAAATAGCTTGATTATATGAGTGGCCACACTGGTTAGCAGTGCCTCCTTCATCTAATTTTTTTCTCCCTAAGGAACACCATCACACTATTGAGTCCTCCATGTCAAGGAAGTTTAGGCTGTAACTGATAAGGTATTTTTGTATCATGTTCCTGTTAGAACATCACATGCTTATGAGAGGCTGAAAAAAGATGATGAATGGATGGATGAATAATAGGGAAGAAAGAAGAAAAGGGAAAGGGGAAGGAAAGAAGAATATCATTTGGAGAAGTCTAAATGTTCTTGTTTTGAAACAATGAGATAGACTAGATAGGCAGTAAAATGAATGGATGGATGAATATATGGATGGACGGATGAGTGGACAGACAGATGGATTATAGAAAGATAGAATCTACCTAATTATTGTGAATGTTTACTGATGATTATCTTAATAAGTCCCTCTTTTTTCACACTTTCTCTCATGTTCATTACTATTAAATACTTCTTTCAAGAAATGTTAACCTTGAATTTATAACATCAGAGCCATAGAATTTTACACTTAATAATCACAGAAACTTAACAGGAGTTTTATCCTTGTTTCTGTTACATAGATGTGCAGATAAAAGGTGACATTCTTCATGCTGGCTTTGTGCTTTGCTCACTAATTTTGGAAGCTTGTCAAAACTTCTGCAGCCTCTCCCTGCTTCCTTACCTTTTGAATAAAATGCTTTCAGGTATCAGTACTCATCCACTGGTCAATCTGTCTTTGGAAAGCTATGCTTTTCCTGAGATAGACACTATTTTCTATCTTACAAATTTATATCACTACCTATATCATGCAATTTGGTTTACTATGATTAATTGAATATATTCATGCAGAACTTTGCCAAAATCAATTTTGTTTGTTCTAAATTTGTATTTGATGACTGTAATCTAACCTTCAATGAATTTTGTCCTGTTCACCTCAAAACCATATACTCTCTATAAAATCTAAAAAACTAAAGAAAGATGTACCTTTAAAGTTACTTAGCATTAAAAATAATGAGTTTTATTGTGACATCTTCATAAATATGTCTGTGTATGAATAAAACATGTCTAGTCAGATCTGTACAAAGGTAGAAACTTTTCAACTGAATTAAAATATTTGCCATATTTTCATTTTTTGGTAATATCTCATATGTCCCAATGTTTCTGTGTTCTGATGACTAAAAGATAAGTCATTTTAAATTCTTATTCAACATTTAAACTAGAAATTAGATTCATAGTTGTATCTATAAAATGCTACGTGTTTTATTTTACACATCGATAAAAATAAACTATCATACCATTCACTTTTCAGTTTTACTGTGACAATTAAACAAAAGAATTCAGGGCAGTCATACTACTGGACCTTTGTAAAGCAAACAGAGTGCTGCTCTTGGTTACATTTTAGATTTGTGCAAATGAGAATTCCAGAAGTGACAGAATCTCCAACATGTTTAGATTTGCATGTCACCATCTACTGAAATGTTGCAGGCAATATTTTTGGAAATCCTGGTATAGGTCATAAGTTCTAAAGTTGGACTATGTAAAATAATTTGTGAAGGAAGCATTAAATAGTAAACTCAAAATGTTACTCTAAGCCAAATCTACCAGATACTCTCAGAGCAGTGCCTGGGAATCCAGAGCTTACCATCTTCTGTATTGATCTACATTTAGCATGGAACCAACAGAGATCTCCTATGCCTCAGTTAAGAAATATAGTTTTATAAGCAATTAAATATGTGCATATTTTTATATCTGCCAGACTTTCCATTGCCCTGAATGCCTTTCATTTATACATTAATGACTGACATTTGTGGTAATGAATATTTTTAGAGTTCTTTGGGAATGCTTTCTAGAGTTTCTTTTTTCTAAAAATACATTTTTTCATACTGCATCTTGATTATGAATTTCCTTCACCCAAGTCATCCTAGTTCCTCCACGTACTTCTCCTGCCCAGATTTATACACTTTGTTTGTCTCCTTTAAGAAGTTCAAGGAATAATAACAAAATTAAGTAGGTAAAACAAAAGCAAACAAATCAGAATAGAACAAAACAAACAGAAGAAAAAAATCTAGAAAGTTCAAAAACAAATACAAAAGCAGAGACACATACAGTCACACATATGAGAATCCCATAAAATTATAAAAGCAGAAGCTCTGATATATATGAAAGGGACCTGTAAGGTTTAAAATAAAAATGTCCTGACTCAACATTATGAGACAAAGAACCTCCAAAGATGCTGTTGAGTTTATTTTTCCTGATGGTCATTGATTTACCTTTAAGAATACTTTTGTTTCTCTACACAGACTCCCTTGGAGAAAATTAGTTTTTCATTTGCAAGTACCTATCAGTTGGAGATAGTTTCTGGTTTAGGGATAGGGTAATGAGTCTTGTGTAGTAGCTTTTAGTTTTAGTACTGTGCAGGCCCTGTGTTTGCTAGCACAGAATACATGAATTCATTGTGTGTTGCTCATGAGATGTGTTTCAAAGACCTTGTTTCTCTGATGTCCATCTTCTCCTGTGACTCTTATACTTTTTCTGTCTCCTAATTTTCAGGGTTCTTTGAGCCATGAGTAGAGGAATTTGATGAAGTTATTCCTTTTAGAGCTCTGTGTTTCAGGGTCTCTCTCTTTGTGTATTGTCTGCCTGTGGGTCTGTGTATTTGTTGCTATGAACTGCAGAAGGAAGCTTCTTTAATGATGAATTAACAAGGCACAAATCCATAAGTATAGCAAAATATCATCAGGAGTCATTCTATTTCTATCTTCCTTAGCAGAACAGTATTGTTTGGCTTTCTAGAGCTTTCTATACCACAACAGGTTCCCAATGCAATATCACAGTCTTTCTGATATCACTAACTTAGCATTTCCTAAGATGATATATACTTTTGAGATTTTAACTAAAAAGACTATGCATGACTTCTTTCTTCAAATAACTTATCAAATAGATTTATTTCACTTATGGTTCTATTCTTTTTACTATCCAAAGGTTCAAAATGACAGTATATTTTGTGATCTTCAGAAGAGAAGGGCACACCAGCATGCCAAAGCTCATTACACATGGGCTCATTATATAGCATCTATATATTGCTACTTTTTAAAACAATTTAAATAGTTTAAAGTTTGAAAAAAATAAGACATGTATTATTACAGTCTAAACACATATTTTAAATACATTACAATTTGGTACTTATTCTACAATCATTTATCAAGCAAAATAAATTTTATAGGAATATTTCTGGGTTTCTAAACATAGGTCTCAGGTGATAGGGAAGTAAGTCTTTAAGTTTTTTTTCTAAAAAATCATACAACCACTTAACAACCCGAGAGTCATCTCTTCATCATTCTGTACAACACAGAGAGCTATTACCTTACCATTTTTACTTAGTTAAATTTGTGAAACACACTGTATGAGATATTCATCCTTTGTTGTCATTAAGAGAAAACAATGCACACATGGCAACACACATCATAATCCATGAACATAGTAGGTACACATAGGAGGGTTGGGAATCATGTACAGCCTGGTCCACATAATAAGTTCAAGGCTGTATTTCAAAAGAAAACATAAGATGCAATAGGAATAGATTAAGCCTCAAGGTTAGAGAGAGACAGCAAGTGTCTATAGTCAGACACAATCAGGATGTCAGCCCACCACATTTCTCTCCTGTAGGAAACCGAGAATATCAAACAAGCAAACAATCAGATGCATCTGTTATTTTCCCTGCTGCTAAAGGAATTGCAGATTGCAGATACATCCATTTCATTGGCTTCCCCAGTCTTTCTGTTTGAATCTTATCATTCTTTTAAATAACTACCACTCATACTCACTACTATGGCTACAGACCCTTTATTTCATTTTTATTGATGGATAGATAGAGTGAGTTCATCCACATAACTTTTGTCAGAAGTAATGGCTGTGCTGCACTTACACTTGACTCATAATTTGCTTTAAAATACTATTTCATACTCCACTGATCATATGGAATTGAAATTATGAAAATAAAAACATTAAAAGGTCCCACAATGAGGACACTGCTTTCTCTTCATTTTATGTTCTCAGTTATGAGCTGGCCCTTGCTTGCAACTAACTTCCAGGCCACTAGTAAAGACCCTGTCATCTTAAAATAGGAAATCGGCATCTTTATGAGTTTTAGAGCTTTGGTTCTTAATTCTTAAAGTGTGTCTGGTGTGTGCAAAGGTGAATTATTTCAGTTTTTCTGATGTGTACAGGTTGGTAGTATAATCACTTTGGTTCTTGACACAGAATAAAGGAAAATTCTCCTCCTAGAGGTAGAAAAAAAAAACCAAAACAAAAAAACAGTGCATCACTGAAATGTTGCTGGGAACCAAATCACTGTGTACCTGCTGTGAAATTGGGCAGTACTTCTCTAATCTCATTTCAAAGTCTGCAGAAATTGGTCAGCTAAGTGGGGCTAAATAGATTTTATCTGTTCTTTTAATGTGCAAATCTGTGCACTTTGGGGGTCCAACTCACCAGGTGTTCATTGGTAGATCGTGACAATCAATAAAACAAGAGTTTTCATTTCCATATTATTATCTATACAGTTTTAAGGGCTAAAATCATATTTAATTTCTTTTATTAAACTTTCATTAATTTTTCAATTAAATTTTACCAAATCTTTATAGTGATAAACTTTAATTTCAAGCTGAGAGGAACATTTCTTTAAATGATCCATAATCTGCACAGGAACTTCTATCCAAAGTGGCATCCTACATAGGCATCCAAAACACAGCTTTTGGAACATACTCAAAGATTATGAGAGGAAAATAACTCAGACCCATATCAAACCATTTGTCTTGAAGCATAATATGTACACAGATACTAAGAAATTAAGGCAAAAGTTTTCCCTATCCCTTGTTTTTTAAAATAGGAAAAATGAGGAAATATCTTGAATTCTTTCTAGAGATAAGGGAGAAAATTCAGAGAAATGCAAATCAAAACATCTTTGAGATATCACCTTACACCTGTCAGAATGGCTAAAATTTAAAAAAAATACAAAAAACCAGATGACAGCCTATGTTGGAGAGGATGCAGAGCAAGGGGAACACTCCTCCATTGTTGGTTGAAGTATAAGCTTGTTCAGCCACTTTGGAATGCAGTATGGGTGTTTCTCAGAAAACTGGGAATCAATCTCCCCAAGGATCCAGCAATATCACTGTTGGACATATACCCTAAAGATGCACATTCACATTGAAAATCATTACCTCAACTATGTTCATAATTCATAATAGCATTACCTGGAAACAACCTAGATGCCCCTCAGCAGAGGAATGGATTAACAAACTGTGGTACATCTACACAATGGAGTACTACTCAGCAGTAAGAAAAAATGATACACTAAAATGTGCAGACAAATGGATGGATTTGGAGAATATCCTCCTGAGTGAGGTATCACAAACCCAGAAGGATAAGCAGGGAATGTACTCACCCATTAGTGGACTTTAAGCAAAAACATTCTTTTTTTCACCAAAAAATGATGGGTAAATAAAGTGATTTAAAACACACATACACATGGTTTGACTGTAGAAGGGTTGCTTAGCAAAAATTTGTGTTGGCCATAGTGCATCCACGGGTATTAGCTGTGACCTACTGTGCTTTCTTTATCTGTAGCTGAGCCTAACTTGGCTTGAGAAGCTTTAGATGTTATTTTTATGTTTCATGTATTTTTGAGAAAAGAGAAGTTTTTTTAGTGTATGGGTTTTTTTTATTCATTTTGAATGTTTTGCTTTTTTATATAAAGTTTGATATTGATTTTCAAAATAACAATAAAAAAGAAAAAACAAAGAAACATTTTCTAATATACAATTATTTATTACTTACCTTTAACAGAAACACTTTAGATGTACTCATGTAGAGAAACAAATGATCATGTGTGGGCTTCCCACGTCTGACAAGCACAGAATAGTTACTTGCATAAGTGACTTTTCTTTTTTTTGGTTTCTTTTATTTTTTTTATTATGAATAAAGTCATATTTTTTACCCATGTATATCCTTGTTCAAGCTCCCTTCCCCCTTCCCACTTTTCAAAGCCTGGCATTCTAGAGATCATCAGTCTTTGTCATATTAGGCCTTGACAAACCCATTGTTTCTTTATGATACAAACAGCAGTCCAGCAGGTTGATACCTTACCTCCATTCTAACTGGTGTACCATAAGTATACATCATTGTCACCACCCAAAATTATGTTGTAGAAACCCACACAGTCAGGACCAGATTATTCAGGCAGCATAACTACCCAGTGGCCTTTTAATTTTGCTTATATGGGAACTCTAAATGACTTTTATGTTGGGAATTCAGATCAAAGAGGTATATTTTTCTCTATGCTGCTTCTTTTTGTTGTTGTTAATGCATTGTTTGAACGATGATCTTTGTTTTATTCCACTAATCTGATTTAGACCTCTTATATAAAAAAAATGAAATGGAAAAACAAACAAGCAAAACAAAACCCTTCTGTCTCCATCTTGAATATTCCTTCTTTCCATATCTCTTGTTCCAAGACATACAATCTTTTGGTGAACACAAAGACAACTAAAATCCAACTATCTTAAGTTATCCTCTGAAATATGGGGAAAAGTCCACAGTGCTTTGTGAATATGTGTGGAAAATACATTGACAATTCTTGTAGGATCCTGGACTGCCAGGTAAAGAACTAGATCAGCTGACATATGATGCAAACTAAACATCAAAGGATGAGGTGAGGCTTGATTCATAACAATTCCAGTCCTTGTAAGCTTCCTCAACTGCTGAATGCATCATTTCAGGACTGGAATAATAATAATAATAATAAGTTAACATGTACAAAGCCTGCCTTTCTTCACTTTGTTTCCTCCCCTAATGCCTCAGGAAGTTTGGTTAGAAGAGACACGAATCTGGATTTTGTTAGCTTTTCTTCATTTTCTGACCCTAATTCAGAACAGCTTCATGTATTTTCACTATAATTTTGGAAGTCCTTCAAGACAGACTTTACCCTCTACATGATGGATATACATTAGTAATTTGTGTGTAATCACTGCACATTAAGTATCTAATGAATTTAAGTTAGACATCAAATAGAGACCTGAGAGCAATGAAGAAATCTTCACAAAAGTAAAGAAAAATTAAAGCTTCAAAGGACAAAATTTATCCTGTGCAATCAAAAAATAAACATGTATTATTTTTTATCCTCATTCAATCTCTGTGATTCAAACACCTGATAACAGAAACTCAAAATGAACAAAACATATGCTATGGTAGAATGAATTTATTCACTTTCACATTATCTCATTGGAAACAGGACACAAAACCCCTGACTTCCTCATAACTTCTTTCACAGTTTTATTAGGACTAAAATTCTATGTGAATTTAAGCCTTTACATTTATTCTCTTTCTTAAAAGCTTTCATTTTGCCATGTGATGAATATTGGACTCCAGTGGATTATCTGGATAAAGAGAATTAGCTGAGGTTTGCATCAGTCAAGAGACTAAAGTCACCAGAGGCTTTAAAGGAGTGACTTACAATATAAATAGGACTAATCTCCTTCAAGCATTGACTTTCAAGAAAGAGAATTTTCTCAAGACCAGTGTTTTTAATCAGCAAGATCTACAAGATTGAAAGTAATACCAGTGATAAGAGAAACTGGCTGTGCTCAAGGAAACTGAGTGAGCAAGCAGCCAATGACCTGATTCATGAGGAATGTGAGAGGCTGGGGGGATTAGGAACTCTATTGGATCGCCTCACTACTTCGAGCTCTGAAACGGCCATCCAAAGCATCCCTGCCTGAAGTGAAAACGCACCATTTGGAGGGGAATGAGTTATTAGATGGAGTAGGGGACCCATTGAAAAGCTGCAGATGTAGACCATGCCCTAATGCTGCCAGTGTTTCCACTTTACCTGCCCAAAGCATCAGTGCTAGCTACAAACACATGTGGAATTATCCTGGCATAACTTTGTAGGGAGAAAGGAGAGTGAGATATGTCATGTGTTACCTGAGATGATGGGGCACCAGTAAAAGTAAATAAGATGACCACAAAATAAGACAAGAAATGTCCCGAGTCAAAAATTGTTAGAGCCTGGCAGTGACTTACACTCTTAAACTCATACCTTTCTCTGTTTGGAAGGAGATATGGAAGTATTCCTGTTGTTTCTGACTTTGGTGACAGGGGGAGTGCTTTTTTTGATTTGGTATCATATAATTTACAGGGGATAATAAAGTAAAAAAAGCAAATGCCTCCTCTATAATGTTTCAGACATGTTTTCTTATGTTTGTAGAGGTTTTAAAAATGATTTCTTTTAGTATCTCCACTGTGAAAAGTATAATCCATATCTAAAGTCATTTTCAATCTCCATGTTATTTGTCTTTGAAGCACTTAAGAAATGGACTCAGACCCTCAGGCAATATTGTTGTCTCAATTCTTTCCTAGCCAGGGCACTTCTTAGTCAGCACTAAATGTGATGTGATGGCCCTTCTTATAGTTAAGAGTGTGTTAGAATTTCAAGAGTACATTTGTTTAATGTTTTAATATAGAGTAGCTAAAACTCAAAAATAATATCTCCACTGATGCTCTAGATAATAAATGAGCATTCTAGAGAAGAGAAGCATAGGCCCAAGAAAGGCCACCCACCAGGAAAACATCCTTCTAAAGACAGGGCCAGTGAAATGAAGTGATGACATTCAGTCAACTGCACTGGAAATCAGATAGCTAGGACAAGCAAGGACAAAGTTAAGCCACTCTACATCACTCTCCAGAGTGGAAAGTACAGCCAGGTACTTCCTTTTGCTTGCCCAGTTCCTAGTTACCTCCATGAACACTTGTTCTTCTTTACTTTTCCTGGACCATTTTCTTGTTTTATCCAAGAGATTGATAACCAGAGCACTCATGTTGTCTCTTGTCCATCCCCAATGTACTATAAATTCCATTAGGATAATATGTTTATGACCTAAAATAATTATGTGTAAAGCATTTCTGTAGGTGACTTAAAGGACTATATTGTGTTTATGCCATTTATGATTTGTCTGTAACGTAGAGCTAAAAACATAAAGCTATATACAATATGTAAGCAAATGTAGGTGGCTATGTTCCAGTCAATACTTACCTGCAAAAGCATGATGAGTAGGATTTACCTCTGGTCTGGCAATAGTACCTTGAACAGAATAGTCTTTCATTGAGAAAGTCTGTCTAAACTGAAAGTTAGGCTGATATTTTCAAGTCAGAAGTGGAAGACTTGTTTGAAATCTCTCATTTAGTTATTGAATTATTAAGTAACTTGATATAATGATGGGTTGGGCAAGTAAGTCTACATTTCTGGACATAAAGGAAGCCTTTGCATAAAATGAGCAGCACTTGGTGTGGATAGTGACAGCAGAATAGTAAGGTGAGGTAATATTTGCAACTTATGAGCATGAGAACATTGTGCCCCTGGAGAACAGGGCTTGAGCATCATCTACAGGATTTGTGAGAACACACATTTCTGAGTTTCATTCCTGAATTTCATGATTCTGAGGTGGGTTCAGGGATTTGAATTTCTGTCATGTCCCGGAATGAAACTAACCTTTATGGTTGAGGCTATGCTGTGAGACTAGCTGTTCTAAGAAGATCTGCCCAATTTTGATATCTGGGTGTCATTAGGATTGGAAGCAAATAAGTTGAAATACAATCAAGGACAAAAAGCAACGTATCAAAAGCATAATATCATGCATATTCATATTACTTAAAGCAAATAACTTAAAACTTTGAAGGACTAGAGCAGTATTTCTTCTGTTCTACCCCAGACAACCTTCTCCAGTGACTGAGTTCTGGCACCCACTCTTTTCTTATTATGTTCCTGACTCCTGAAGTTTCCCCTGGATTAGGACAGAATTCTTTTGTTTTGATGCTAGCAACTATATCTCATATCACTTTTCTTTAGCATCTATCCATCATGATAATGGCTCTCTCATATTTAATCTACATATCAACTTTGAATATGGGTTAGCCTCATATTCCCAGAAGATTGGGATATTCCTGCTAAAACCAGGAAAGTTGTGATCTCTACGCAACACCAAGAGGATTACAGCTATTGAGATTAAGCAACTCCATCCCCATGTAGTATCAGAAAAATATTAGTAAAAAAAAAATCTTAACTAAGCAAACATAGGAATTCTCAAGTCCCTGAAATGTCAAGCTTTATGGTTTATATTTGTGGGAAAAAATGTGCACATTTTTGCAATTACGGTCAGAGGTATTGCTCAGCACAGACTGTTTCCTCTGTTCTGCTTCCTTTCTCACAGCATTTCTCTTTATTCTCCTTGTTATCATTGGCACAATTTTTAATACTAGGAATTATTTTGAAAGCCACTATTCACTGAATTCTCCTTACAGTGTCTCATCTTTATTTTCTTATTTTATTCTCACAACCATTGCTGGTATATGTTGTTGCATCTCCATTTCAGAAAATTGCAGTCTAATTAGTTTGTTCAACATCGCAATTTTAATAGATAATAGTGAATTATTCCTAGACCTGACAGAACAAAGTCCATTTTCATGCAAGCCTGAGAATTTCATATTTCCTTTCTTCCTTTTA
>PVIH01003491.1:108418-118719 GCA_004025045.1 Sigmodon hispidus
AAAAAAAAAAAAAAAAAAAAAAAAAAAAAAAAAAAAAAAAAAAAAAAAAAAAAAAAAAAAAAAAAAAAAAAAAAAAAAAAAAAAAAAAAAAAAAAAAAAAAAAAAAAAAAAAAAAAAAAAAAAAAAAAAAAAAAAAAAAAAAAAAAAAAAAAAAAAAAAAAAAAAAAAAAAAAAAAAAAAAAAAAAAAAAAAAAAACGCACATATACTGGGATTCCAAAGTACTTTCCATTGAATATGCATTGTTGCATACAGGAAATGACAAGGTTGCTGAAAATTTAAAAATATTTAAATATCTTAAAGCTTTCATGGTCCTAATCCACAGCAGGATGGAATAATATACACATGGAGGTCCACTCAGAAATCTCACATAGTCCACTACTAAGGAAAAGCTGTGCAAGGGCTTCTGAAACTCTTCCTGACATCACTAGCTTTCTGCCTGAACGAGAAAACTATGGCACTTATTAAACAAAACAAGAAAGTTTGGTTAGTGAGACATGAAGAGAGGATGTGAGAAACAGAAAGAGATTGCATTTTACAGAGATGCCAGTCATATCTGGAAGCAGAAGCACCAGTGCTGTGCAAGGACAGTTCTAAGCTGTGGTTTGTGATCAATTCTCTCTCTCTCTCTCTCTCTCTCTCTATATATATATATATATAGATAGATAGATAGATAGATAGATAGATAGATAGATATTTACTTTGCTTGTCTCACTCTCATTTTTAACCTATAAGTTTATTTGACATTTACTGAAAATCTTCACGGGTAACCACAATGTCCCATCCCATCATGAATGATGACCTCATAGAAGCTGAATACTTTCAATCAGATTCCATTTCCTATATTTTCTAGAATCCCCCAAGATTGTCTAAAGGAATCTATGTTAATTTTTTATGTGTATAGATGTATGTGTACTACATGTATACCTGGTGCCTTTAAAAGTCAGAAGAGGATATCAGATCTCTTGATACTGGAGTTACAGATGGTTGGGAGTCTCCATGTGAGTGCTTGGAATGGAATCCAGGTCTACTGCAAGAGTAACCAGTGCTTTTAACCACTGAGCAATCTCTCCAGCCACATGTATAATCATTTTAATTGCTTTTTAGCATCTAAGAAATCCCCAGCCTAAACTGAGAGAAAGTGATGTAAGTAAACCACAGCATGTACACAACCCTTCCTCTGTGGAATTACTAAGCAGAAACAACTGTTGATTAAGAAGTATTTATGGTCTCATTTTTCTTAGAGAAACACTGGTGATTTCATCTGGTAACATGCTACAATGATGTAATTTATATCTGTTTATGTTAAAACATTTAAGATTTTTGAAAAGCCAAATGTTTTAAGCGGCATAACAGAAAGATAAATCACTTGCCAGACATAGCATTCTTGAAACTTGAATTGACTGTGTGTGAGTAAGAGAGTGTTTTTACACTGAGTATGTGTATGTATGCTAGCCATTGTGAGGCCTTATGTTTCATCCTCCATATTGGAAGAACAACATCAGAAAATAACCCAAAGAATGGAAACAAAAGAGGAAAGGAGAGAGGAAGGAGGGAGGAAGGGAAGGAGGAAGAAAGGGGGGAAAAAGGA
This sequence comes from Sigmodon hispidus, assembly GCA_004025045.1. NCBI lineage: Eukaryota > Metazoa > Chordata > Mammalia > Rodentia > Cricetidae > Sigmodon > Sigmodon hispidus. The sequence continues at coordinate 110,008 of PVIH01003491.1, forward strand.
AGAGGGAGGGAAGGAGAAGAAGGAAAAGAGGGAGAAGGAGATTGGAACTCGAGAGAGGAAGAAAGGAGAGAAGAGAAAAGGGACAGAGGGAAGGAAGGGACATTTTACTATTCCAGGGTAACATCCATATCTACACCAGCATTAGATCTCATTGAAACTAAACCAATTTATTCTTCTTGATCAGATTAAAGATTTCACAGGCCTCATAACATGTTTTACCACTTGAAAGGCATTACAATTATATTCTATGAAAAAATAAGAAAATAAGAAATGAAAAGACAAAAATGAAAGACAGTTAAAAGGACAAGAAGAGTTAATATATGCAGTCAAATGCAATATCAACACACAACGTATTTTAAATAAAATACTATTACCCAGGAATACCATAATGCTTGAAATAGTATTAAATGACATAGTTTAAGAATTTTATTAATCTAATTAGTCTTATTTAAATTTAATGTGTTTATCATATTGTTTGCCAAATAGACTCTTGTTTTTTAAATACAGATTTAATTTTTATTTATGTATATATATACATATATATATACATATATATATATGTGCATGTGAGAATGTTTACCGTATGTGTGGGTATCATTGAAGGTTAGGAGAAAAGGTATCAGATGCCCTGAAGTTTGAGTGGCAGGTAGTGGTGATCCTTCCTGTATGAGTTCCAGGAACTGAACTCAGGTTGTCTGGAAGAGCAGAAAATGCCCTAAATGGCTGAGCCATCTCTTCAGCCCCATCCTAACCAGTAAGTTTCTTATTTTCAAGATATGAGAAAGAAATCTTGCAGTATTGTAGGAAAAGAAAACTGATGAGAGAATATTTGAATGAGAGTGACTGAACATTATGACAGGTGAAAAGTAAAATAAAATAATTTAAATTATACTTTTCCATGAAATATACACAACTACTGTCTCTCAAAGAATAAATAAAAGCATGTGAGCTGAACTTGCAAATACAGAAAGAGTGCATCATGGCATCAGTCATAAAAGAGATATGAATTAGAACAACACAATCATCTAAGCATTATTAAAAATATGAAAGGATACCATCCATAAGACCAAGACAAATAGCTTAGTTACCAATAAAAAGTTCTAGAATATTTGTTGATGAAAACTTCCCAACCTGGGGGACAAGGGCCAGTATAAAGACAGATAGCAGTCATTCTCTATCTCCTATTTCATCTGTCTTGTTGCATCATTGTTTTGTTTTGTTTTGTTTTGTTTAGGGGTGAGATAAATGCATCTGGGCACTGGGCACACCCCCATATACACACATATGTGCACATACTTAGACTTTTGACTTATCTAGCCTAGTGACTATTTACTATAAGTAGGTTCCTTCATGTCAAATAAAGGCTCACATATTAGAAGCAGACAGAAGTTTTAAGTTTATTCCTGTAGCAACATCACTCCAGGAACATAAAATATGGTTATAATAACTATACACATTTATTGGTGAATAAGCATGTGAACTTCTTTAAGTTTCTTAATGTTTCAACCACTCCAGGATAAAAAATTTACTTAAGACAATTAAATGCACGTGTTAGCAGTTATATTCAGCATGGTGGCCATCTTACTTAGTTGCTGGACATAGATAAGACCATTTCAAATTCACATCTCAGATCCCCTGCCAAAAAATGCAGACATCTGGTTTCTGAAATTTTACACCTCATTCTTGGGAAGTCAGGAAATCCTATGCAACACTTACATTCATCATATCATTTGAGATTTGATTTCTAAATTCACTAAGCTGATCATTCTAGCCTGTGATTTTAGTCTCTATGTGAACATTTGAGATGGTGGCAAGCATGTATAACTTTAAATATGGGATTTTGATAAGAAATTTTCAAATGTTAGCTATCCCTGAAATATGTTCACTCCAGCCAACTGATCTCAACAGTTTCAAGGTTAAAAAAATACAAATAAATACAGAAACATAATGTTGTCTGTGCTGAAATATTTTGATGACAAAATATATATCATAACAACTCTACCTAGACCATAAAAACAGATAAGCAACATATTTAGAGGGAAATGAGAAAAATAACTACTGTATGTTTATAGTATGAAGTTTTTGACTCATTTTGCCCAAGGTGCCTTAAATAAAGTCAGGACCTGCCATATAAATGGACATTTTTTTTTTTTCTGCAATCCGGCCTAGTTTGAAGTTTGGACTCACAGACCTGCAGTCTCACAGAAACACATAGAGGCTTATACTATGTACATTGTTTGACCTATGGCTCAGGCTTATTATTAGCTAGCTCTCACATCTTAACTCATTTTGCCATGTGGCCTGTGGTTTACTTGTTCTCCAGTACATAATGCTTCCGGATTCTGCCCTCCTTCCCCTGTATCTATGCATGGATTTCCAGCCTGCTTCTAAGCTGCTCTGCCAGAGGCCAAAACAATTACTTGTTTAATGGTATTTATAGCATCACAAAGACATTCTACATCATTATGTTGGAATATTTTTATGACCTTTGAACATTCCGCTAAGCACTATATCTATTTTTTAGGGTTAATGTTAAATGATAGCTTTACTGAAGTTGGAGAGGACACTACAGATAAATTGTTGTGCCATCTGTGGAACTCAGGCTCAAATGAATGTCAGTGAGCTATCAGTGGCTGCCTTTTTGTGGTGCAGTGTTGTATGCATGTGAACTCTTGAACCAGCTTGGCTAAGGTCAGATTAGTTGTGAGCTTAGAAATATTATTTAGACACAGCTTATAATTTAAGTTGAGAATGATAATTTTCATAAGGTTTAAATATTAGGTAAATTAGGAATTATGAAGTAGAAAAATTTGTAAAGAATGGCACATAGTGTGAGTCTATTATTGTTAGTTACTGATATTCTTCTTCTATACACTCATGGCCACTTCAGATATGGCTAAGAAATATGAATATATCAATGATTGCATTCAGTGTAGATTAAATAAAATAATTTGTCTGAATTTGTGGGATTTAAGTAACCACTCAATGATACAATGATGATGAAGCTTTCTGATGGTATTATTTTTTTTCTATATTTATTTTGTATTTATTAAGAAAAACAGAAAAATTAATTTAAAATGCTGGTAAGTTAACAATAACTATAAAGAAGATAAAAATCATAAGCATGACTTATCAAGGGTGATAATGCAAATAAGATTGCTACACATATATTTACTTTGTGTCCAGCTTTCCCTCTGAATTTTTTTGCCATCCTTGTATATTCCCATTCAAGGTCCCTTCCCCCTCCCACCACATCAGGTCATTTTTTCTTCTCCACAACTCCCCATCCCTGGGCAGGGAGCAGACAGTCCTATGGTCCCACTGACCCAATAATGCTTAGAACAGTCTCCAGTTTTGTCCCCCTCCCTCAAGAGTGAGTCAGGTGTTCCTATAGGTGGAGAGGGATCCGAAGGGTCAGTCCAGGGTGTTTCTGATCCCAAGCTGTTCAGTGGTTGTGGTTTGCAGCTTGGGCATGCTTGGCTTTTTTTCTTGTTTGATGGTATTATTTATGTTGTAATCATTATTCTTGATTCTTGGGAATTCTATCAATCACAACCACAGGTCTAACTCTAGGGATAATGTCTGAATTCAAAGTACAATAACCTTAACACCTGCCTTGTCCACAGATATTATGCTTTAGAAACCTACATGCCTCAAGGTACTAGACAGGAGTCTAAGGGAGTAATATAGACCCAGGTTTTAACATGATAAATGGTAGAAGCTTTTAATAACAGCAACTCAGAAAAATGACATTTTAAATCTGATGTGGAGAGTTGATTTGGCAGCTAAATTTATCTAATAGTAATGCAAAGGCCCCAGGTGTGTTTACCTGCACCCATGAGGCACCTCACAACTATCTATGGCTCCATTCCCAGGGCACCCAATGCCCTCTTCTGATTTCTGTGGGCACCAGACATGCACATGGTACACATAGATACGTGGAGGTATAGCATTCATATGTATAAATAATAAAAGAAATAAATCTTTGGGAAAAATTGAATCGCAAAATACTGACACCTTAGCAGAGCCATATCAATTTCAGTTCAGTTGAGTAGATTAGAAAAGCTAAACTGATAATCCCCTGAATGTTTCAGCTTTCCCTTTTTGTGTGTTTAATTCACTCTCCTAGATCATTCTACAAATGTTTTGTTGTTTACCATGGGAAATTCTGGTATTACTTAATGAAATCCTTAGTCACCTATAATCTTCTGAGAGCCACAAATGACTATAATTACAATTTATAGAATCATTCAAAATGAAGAACACAATATGCTGAGTCTGAGAGCTGACGTAATTGTGTTTTTACTTCAGATCAGCAGAAAATTGAAAAGACAGAACATCTTTGGAGCATCATATCCAATTGCATTTTCACTGTTTTATTAACTATAGTCATTAAGGAATCATTGAAGAAAAGATAAGATTTCCCTGCTAGCTCAATTAGAGAATTTGCATTCTAAAGAATAAGTACGGAATAATTGTAGCAAGTTACTGAGAGATCATGAGGAGCCCAGCAGAGCAATGCTGACCTAAGACAGAAGAGCCTTAGAAGGAGATAGGTGAGGCAATTCCAAGAGTTGGATGACATTGAACTTCCTTCCTTCAGAACTACTTCTTCATTCACTAAACTGTGAAAATCTAAACACATCACCACTACAGAATCCTTCATTTTTATAATCCCAGGATGGTAAAATGATCTAATAATTGCTACTTTTGTGTAAACAAGCAAAAAAGTTAATATGTATAGCATTTGAGACTTGGCAATAAATTAACTCTTTTTACAATCTTGAACAAATGTTTGATTTTGTTCTTTGGCTGAAGCACTCCTGGGTGTCCAGCAAGTCTCACTTTAACCTGGACATGAACCAGAAGTTGGCTGCTATCACAGATAATTTGGTTTCTTGAAATTCAAGACACTAATCTATCTCACTTGTTTCCTATGCTTCAGAACGGGCTTGTCCATTAATGTGTGAGTACAGAATGAACAAAGGTGCTGACCAAATAACTGGACAGATGAGTGGTTATCAGTGAGGTGTGAGTAAAACATGTCCACTCTTTCTTCACAAGAGTGCAGCTGGACTCTGCCTGCTGCAGCTGCTACTGTGCAGAGGGATTCAACGCTGTGGAAAGAAGAGGGGTTAATCTCTACCGAGAGTAGACGAATTCCCCTTTATGGAGAGCAGAGGTGCCTTCAACAATTGGTGTGGGAATATTTTCAACTCCATTTTCTTTTCTTTTTTCTATTTAAAAAGTGTTTTTTTTTTTTCATATCTACCACTGCTGCTCCTTCTTTACCTCCTCCCAGGCCTTCCCAGATCTCCCTCAGCCTTCCCCACATCATTCCCCCATACATTCCCCAAGGATGGTAAGGAGCCCCAAGGTGGGTCAGTTCAGTCTGGCATATCCAGTTGAGGCAGGTCTGATTCACTCATCCCAGTATTAAGGCTGGGTTAGGTATTCCTCTATAGGGAATGGGCTCTGAGATGTCAGTTCATGCACCAGAAACATACTTTGATCCTACTGCAAGAAGCTCCACAAACTGCCCACACCATTTGACAGTCGTCAGACTTTTGAGAGTTTAGTTCCATTCTCTGCAGGTTTCTTAGTGATTGTTCCTAAGTATGTGAGGTCCCAATAGCTCCAGTCAGAGTCTCTGTGGATCTCTTTGCTCATCTACTCCCTCTTCTCTCTCTTCTTCTCAACCAGGAGCTCAAGCTTGTGCTTAGCAATGGATCTCTGCTTCTGCCTTTTTCCATTGCTGGACAAAGATTCTATAATGATGATTAGGGTGGTCATTCATTTGATTATAGGGGATATCATGTTTAGGCACCCTCTCTGCTATTGCTTAGAGTCCTAGCCAGGGACATTTTGTGGGCTCTTGGATGTTTCATTACCATCAGGTTTCTTACTAACCCCACAGTGGCTCCCTCTATCAAGCTATCTATTTCTTTTTCTCCCTCCCTGTTTCTTCACTTACTCAACCATCTCCTTCTCTCGTGACTTTTTTCCCTACCTTTCCTTGCTTACTCCCCATTATGATCGCAATTTACCCTGGAGATCTTCTCTATTTCCCCTTCTCAGGATATCTATGGGTTTCTCACTTAAGTTTCTTCTGTTACCTAGCTGTGTAGGGGTTATGGTTTGCAGGCTGGATATTCTTTGCTTCATGTCTAAAATCCACTTATGAGCAAGTACATACCATGTCTTTCTTGCTGGACCAGTGTTACCTCACTCAGAATGATGCTTTCCAAATCCATCCATTTGCCTGCAAATTTTAGGGTGTCATTTTTTTTTTTACTGCTATATAATGCTTCATTGTGTAAATGTACCACAATTTGTTAATCCGTTCTTCAGTTGAGGGGCATCTAGGTTATTTCTAGGTTCTGTCTATTAAAAATAATGCTGCTATAAACCTTGGAGTAAGAATGGGCATACTTTGGGTATATGCCCAAGAGTGGTATTGCTGGATCATTGGAGAGACTGATTCCCAGTTTCTTGAGGAATTGCTGTACTGCATTCCCAAGTGGCTGTACAAGTTTACACTCCCACCAGCAATAAAAAGAGTGTTTCCCTTGTTCCACAACTTCTCCAGCATAAGTGGTCCATCTGTGTTTTTATCTTAGCCATTCAGACAGGTGTAAGATGGTATCACAGAGTTTAATCTGCATTTCTCTGATGTCTAAGGATTTTGAGCAATTCTTTAAGTGTCTTTCACCCATTTGTAATTTTGTTGAGAATTCCCTTTTTATCCCTGAACTCCATTTTAAATTGGAATATTTGGGGTTTTGGCCTCTAGATTGTGTGTGTGTGTGTGTGTGTGTGTGTGTGTGTGTGTGTGTGTGCGCGTGCGTGTGTGCTCTATATATTTTAGAGATCAATTCTATGTCAGATGTAGGTTGTTGAAGATCTTTTCCCATTTTGTAGGCTGTCATTTTGCCTTCTTGACAGAGTCTTTGCCTTACAAAAGCTTCTGAATTTAAGGAGTTTCCATTTATTAATTGCTGTTCTTAGTGTCTATGCTACTGATGTTACATTAAGGAAGTAGTCACCTGTTCCAATGCAATCAAGAATATTTCCCATTTTCTTTTCTATCAAGTTTAGTGTAGCTGGATTTATGTTAAGGTCTTTGATCCACTTGGATTTGAGTTTTTTGCAGGGTGATAGATATGAATCTATTTGTATTCTTCTACATCCTACCATTCAGTTATTCTAGCACTATTTGTTGAAGATATTATCTTTTTTCATTGTATATTTTTGGCCTCTTTGTTAAAACTCAGATGTTCATAGGTGTGTGAATTAAGGTTGGGGACTTTAATTCAATTTCATTGATTCACAAGTATGATTTTATGCCAATTCCAAGATATTTTTATTAATGTAGTTCTATAGTATAGCTTGAAGTCACAGATGGAATGGCTCCCAATGTTCTATTATTTAACAGAATTGTATTGGCAATCCTTTGTTTGTTGTTATTCCACATGAAATTGAGTATTATTCTTTCAAGGTCTGTAAAATATTGTGTTGGTATTTTGATGGGGATTGCATTGATTGAATCTGCAGATTGCTTTCAGTAAAATTGCCATTTTTACTATGTTGAGTCTATCTATACAGGAGCATAGGAGATCTTTCTATTTTCTGATATCCTCTTCAATTTCTTTCTTCAATGACTTAAAGTTCTTGTCAAATAGGTCTGTCCGTTCTTTGGCTGCAGTCTTTCCGAGATATTTAATGCTATGTGCAGTTATTATAAAGGGTGATATTTCTCTGATTTTTTTCAGCCCTTTTATAATTGAGTATAGGAGGGCTATTGATTTTTTTTAGTTAATCTTGTACCCTGGTATATTGCTGAAGTTGTTTATCAGCTATGGAAGTTCCCTAGTAGAGTCTTACAGGCCACTTATGTATACTATCCTATCATCTGCAAATAGAGATAGTGTGACTTCTGCCTTTCCAATATGTATCTCCTTAATCTCCTTTTATTCTCTTATTACTTTAGCTAAAACAGTGAGAACTATATTGAATAGAAGAGGGGAGAAGACAGCCTTGTCTTGTTCCTGATTTTATTGGGATTGCTTTGAGTTTCTCTCCATTTAGTTTGATGTTGGTTGTTGAGTTGCTATGTATAACCTTTATTATGTTTAGATATTATGCCTGTATTCCTGATGTCTCTAGGACTTTTATCATGATGGAATGTGAAATTTTGTCAAAGGCTTTTTCAGCTTCTAAGGAGGTGATCATATTTTTTTTTTCTTTCAGGTTGTTTATGTGATGGATAACATTGACAGTTTTTCATATGTTGAACCATCCTTGCATCTCTGGGATGAAACCTGCTTGATCATGGTGGATGATTTTTTTGATATGTTCATAAATTTGGTTTGCCAGTTAGTTATTGACTATTTTTACATCAGTGTTTATAAGGGAGATTTGTCTGTAATTCTCTGTCTTTGTTGAATCTTTGAGTGGCTTGGGTACCAGGGTGACTGTAGACTCATTAAAAGAGGTTGGCAATGTTCCTTCTGTTACTATTGTGTGGAACAATTTGAGCAATATTGGCATTAGCCCTTCTTTGAATATCTGATAGAATTCTGCATTGAAACCATCTTGCCCTGATCTTCTTTAGGCTTGTGAGATTTTTTAATAACAGTTTCAATTTCCTTGGGGGGGTTATAGATATATTTAGATTATTTATCTGGCCTTGACTTAAGTTAGATAAGCGGT
>PVIH01003491.1:118819-149769 GCA_004025045.1 Sigmodon hispidus
CTCCCTCCCTCCCTCCCTCCCTCCCTCCCTTTTGGGTAGTTTGGATAAGCGTTTATCTATCTTGTTAACTTTCTCAAAGAACCAACTCTGATTCATTGATTCTCTGTATTGTTTTCTTTGTTTTAGTTTTATTGATTTTCAGCCCTGAGTTTGATTACTTCATGCCTTTTATTCCTTCTAGATAAATTTGCTTTAATTATTTTAGAATTTCACCTGTGCTATTAAGTCTTTTGTGTGAAATTTCTCTAGCTTTTTTATATAGACATCTAGTACTTTGAATTTTCTTCTTAAGACTTCTTATATTGTGTCCCATAAGTTTGGGTATGTTGTGGATTCATTTTTGAATTCTAGGAAATCTTTGACTTATTTCCTTACTTCTTCCTTGACTCACAGGTGGTTCAACTGAAAGATGTTCAGTTTTCATAAATTTCTAGGCTTTCTGTGGTTTTTGTTTTAGTGTATGGTAGCCTGATATGATACAAGGGGTTATTTCCCTTTTTTGTATCTATTAACATTTGCTTTTTGGCAAAGTATGTGTTCAAATTTAGAGAAAGTTTTGGGGAGTACTGAGAAGAAAGTATATTCCTTTGTGTTTGGGTGGAAAGTTCTGTGTATCTACTAAGTCCATTTAAATCATAACATGTGTTAGATCCCTTATTTCTCTGTTGAGTTTTGTGGGGTAGACCTATTTGTTTGTGATAGTGGGTTATTGAATCTCTAACCATTAATGTTTTGGAATTGATATGAGATTTAAGCATTAGTTATGCTTCTTTTACATATGTAGGTACATATGCTTCTTTTACATATGTCTTGGGGGCATGAATGTTCAGGACTGAGAGTTCATCTTGGTGGATTTTTTTCTGAAATCAACAAATAATGTCCATCCTGGTCTCTTTTGATTGATTTTATTTTGAAATATATTTTGTTAGATATTAGGTTGTCTACACCAGTTTGTTTCTCAGATCCATTTGATTAGAAAGTCCTTTCCCAATCCTTTACTCTGAGCCAGTCTGTTTTTGAAGTTGAAGTGTTTCTCATGTATGCAACAGAAGGATGGATTCTATTTTTATATCCAACATGTTAGGCTGTGTATTTTTTAGGTGAATTGAGTCCACTGATACTAAGGAATATTAATGAACAATGATTGTTATTTTCTGTTTATTTTGATGGTAATGTGTCTGTGTTTTCCTTTTGGGGTTTTCTTCTGTGGGATTATTTATTGCTAGTGATTTCAGGGGAGTATCTAGATTCTTTAGGTTTGGGTTTTGCCTCTAGTGATTTCTATAGTGCTAGATATGTTTATAGGTATTGTTTAAATCTAGCTTTGTCCTAAAATATCTTGCTTACTCAATCTATAGTGAATGACAGTCTTTCTGGGTATAGTAGTCTGGGTTGGCAACCATGGTCTTTTAGTGTCTGTATAACATCTGACCAGGACCTTCTGGCTTTCATTGTTTCCATTGAGTAATCTGATGTTATTTCGATGGGTCTGCCTTTATAGGTAATATGCCCATTTCCTTTGCAGCTTTTAGTATTTTTTCCTTATTCTATAGGTTTAGTGGCTTTATTATTATATGGCAAGCAGACATTTTTGGGAGAGTGTCTAGTCTATTTATTTGGTGTTCTGTAAGTTTCTTTTATCTTTATAGGCACTTCCTTCTTCAGGTTGGGAAAGTTTTCTTCTATAATTTTTTGAATATATTTTCTGTGCTTTTCAGCTGATAGTATTCTCCTTCAATTTCAATTATTCTGAAGTTTGGTCTTTTCATGGTATTTTATATTTCCTCGACGTTTTGTGTTATAACATTTTTTGATTTTAGTGTTTTCTTTGACTGACCTATCTATTTCTACTATTGAATCTTCCACATCAGAGATTCTCTCTCCCATCTCTTGTTAATTATGCAAGTTTCCATTTGTTTCTTCAGATTTTCTTTTTCCAGCATTGCCTTGGTTTGTGTCTTCTTTATTGCTTCTATTTTAATTTTTTAAATCTTGCGATGTTTTCTTCACCTGCTTGCTTTTTCTTGGTTTTCTTGAATTTGTTTTCTTTCAGGGTTTTGTTGATCTTTTCCTATTTTGTATTTGTCTTTCCTTCTATTTCTTTAAGAGAATTTTTATATCATCTTTTAAGGCTTCTATTAACTTTATAAAGTTGTTTGTAAGGTCATTTTCTTCTGCTTATTCTGCATTACCTTGATCAAGTCTTGTTGTAGAACCACCAGATCCTTGTGGTGCCATGTTATTTGTTATGTTGTTATACATATTCTTACACTAGTGTCTGTTCATTGCTTCTTAGGATCACTGCAGGATTTCTCTATGTCTCAGTTAGCCTTTTTTCATCCATTCTAGGTTCTTGGTCCACGTGGATGTAGTGTATTCTGTATCACAGTAACCCCTCTTAATCCAGTAGGTGCTGACACACTGTAGGTCTCAGGTGGCTATATTTTATCCAGTAGGTGCTGAGGAACGTAGGGTCTCAGGTAGCTGCTCTTGATCCAGTAGGAACTAAGGAACTCTCTTGGTCTCTTATTCTGATGTGTGCAGAGGTTCTGTGAATTTCTGCTTGCTGCTGAGTTTGCCTAGATAATGGGGTATGTTGGGGCATGGGTAGGATTTTGTAGCTGAGGATGTCCAGTCAACTGGGACTTCTGGACTGAAAAGGTTTTCCCTGATGTCCTGGGTTTAGGGAAGAGATTAGTGGGAGTGGGGTTCTTAGGGCTGTGTCACAGGGACAGGGTTCCTGACACTGGGATATCTGCTTGGGCTAGGTGGGGTGTCACTAACCTCTTAGTCTGATGGGCAGAGAGCAGTTTGAGCTCCCGTAATCTTTTAGGGACCTCAACTCAAACCAAACCAAGATTCATGGCTTTGATGCAAAAAGGAGTTTCAGACCTAGCCAGGTTGAAGCAGAATTGGAGAATTTATTCAAGATAGTTTTGCTATAGTTCTAAGCATGAAGCTTAGAAAAAAGGTAGAAAAGAAGGTGAAGATAATATAGTATCAAGTACAGGGTGACCACTGTCAGCTACATCACAGGTGACTCACTATCTGATTTTGTTTTCTACTGGGGCGAATATATCATGTTACCCTTATGGTAACACTAATTTCCAGTTATTTTTTATTTGTTGATATTTTCTTTCTTCTTGGGTTTTTTCCCTATTGTATCTAAAAACTGAGGGGAAGGGAAGCTTCATCAACTAGATTAATTTTCTAAGAATTCTTTCTTAGAAGTTCACATTGTAAATAGCTGTAGTCTGAATATTTAAGAAAAAATGTCATTGGTAAATGCTTCTCTCTGTGGGCCACAGCATCTGTGTTATGAGCCACCTTGTTGGCAAAGTGAGTCTTCCAAGCATAGTTCTGTGAGAGGTAGAGTTGTTATCTGCCTGATTGATGCTGATGAGGCTCTGGGAGCAAATCTGGTTTGGTTGCTGTAGAAGCCAAGTGGCTGAAGGCCACCTCTCTCTACTGTTCTCCTGGCAGTTATCTTTGAATGACTTGGAAGAAGCTACAGTTCCAACAACATGGTTATGGTTCAGTGGCTCAAACTGGCCATTTTTTTTCTTGTTTGATCATTTCCCTACCCAGACCCTGCTTATTGGTGACTCTGAATGGTAAATTCCAAGGAAATACAGATACAATGTTACTTCTTCTTTTTTCTTCTCATATATGAACAAGATGAAGAGTTCCAATCTAAAACTCTCAAAAGTAAAGGTGATTAAAAATTCAACAACATTACTAATCTAGATATTTGCAAAACAACTAAATTACAAACTCTGAATGTGATTTTCAGTATTTACTTAAAACTCCAAGTAAATATTTATATTTAAATCTAATTATACATGTTTACTTGTACTGAGTAGTATATTTTATCTTGAAAGATGGTTGACTTTTTATCTTTAATGATAACAATTAAATAAAAACCCCTGGAGAGTATATGTTTTACTTTTTCAAATATCATATAAGCAGAGCCTTAAATATTGTCCACATACCAGTGTTTGTGCTACACTTCTGTTAGATACATCAGGATTTTAGGTTTCGATAAAATTTAAGATTTTTAGTAATGCTGGTATTCCAAAATATTTGAAATGAGATTTTTTAGATGTACAAATTGAGGAATAGGTTTCTCGCATTTCTAATCTTCAAGTAAAAATATATTCCTACTTACATTGCATATAGGCTGATCATAATAATTAGGAATAATTCTATGAGGAAGAATGTATAGGTGACAGGCACATGTCCTGTTTCAAATATCCAGCTCATCAAGTTGTTTGCGGATAATGGCATTGTTTTACTGTTTCACATTTTTTAAAATCAGGTGCTACAAAAGATAAGTCATATGATGTGTTGCCTATATTATAAATGTCAGAAATAGTCATAGTAATCTTGTGCAAGCACTCTAGTTTTACCATCATACCTGCCCTGCTGCCTCATGCATCTATAATAACACCCGTGTTGCCTTTCATACCCTTCCTTAACTTCATGGGAGGCACGAATGGTAATCTTATCTGTGCAGGTGTTTCGCAGAGCAGAAAGCAAAACCCCTCTGTTCATTCAAGAGCATCATCTGTCTGTAATTAATATTCTGTTTATTTAAAAATAAGAAGCAAGTACCTATCTGACATTTCAGATTACTTTACTAGGCAACAAATTTGTATTTGTCTTGTGAAGCTTGAGCTTTTTCTGATGGATACTTCCTTACTTCTTTAAGTTTGTTAGTGATTTAGCTAACATCATATTACTGTTACTAAAGATCCTATTTTCTTGATCTTGTTCCCAAGTTGATGGCCAACTTGATTGAATTTCATATTGGCTTTATGGACATTCTCAAATTTAAGCATACATACCTTCTTTATTCCTTCTGAATCCTCAGGTATAGTAAAAAAATTTTAAATTTTTTTTAAGTTAAAATTGCTATAATTTGTAAAATAATATTCACAAATTATAAATTTTTACAGTATCTAATATCTTTAAGTGGTTATAAACATAAAAAATAAGATTTTGGTGTCAGTATTAATAATATAATAAGGTTAAAAATCCCTATAGACTAGGCAACCTTCATTTCTTTACTGAATTCACTGTAGAATCCTCCCTGTCACAGTTAGCAACTAATTTTAAAGATATGAATGGACCTGCCTAGAAATGCCCCTGGGATGAGCACATGGTCTTCAAAATGTGACTACCAACTTTCTCAGGACTTTTTATCTTTCCTGTTACCTGTTAGTGATACCATTTGGTCTTGTCATCAAATTTATGTTTTTGTTTTGTTCTTTACATTTTCTGGTACAAACAAACAAATGACAAATGTGGTGATCATCAACTGGGGCAATGTTCTGTCTACCTGCTCATTCCAACAAGATGTTAAGTTTTCTGGGTCATGTCATCCTGTCCCAATAGAGAAGAAGGGGGTGGTTTCTTCCAAAACAGCAGTGGTTGAAGCAAACCAAGCTATTTATACAACACTGTGTCACCATGGATTCTCTTTCAAGGCACTTTTCAGAAATCAGTGTATCTTAGGACATCATGCTCTTCCTATAAATTCTGGTGCCAAACTGGAAGAGCTACAGGGTTTTGGGCATATTTGGGAGCAGATGGTAACACCTACTGCTGTGTCCAAAGAGACTAGTGGGCATATTTATCTGATGTGAGGCTGGTGGGCATATTTATATGATGTGTGTTTGAGTGATTGTAGGAAGCCAACCATTTTAGTCCATTCACCACCATGGCTATACACTTTGTAGTAAACTCTTTTTGTGGGATACACATGGCAGTTAAAGAAAAATAAATAAAATATTTACCAATGTTTTGTATCATTTTAAATATAGTCATAATAAAAGGAAGAAAATTTTAATGCCTTTCCAACTGTTTCCTCAAGTATTTCTGTAAAGCACGTTTGCATAAATAAAATTATTGCATATTTGCATCATATACTAATTGAAACACATTCTTCCCTGAGTTGCTTAAAATATATTTTCTGTGTTCTCTAACCCTTCTGTATAGCTCTCTCCAATTCTAATTAATTCGTATTGCAAAAGCAATGAGTTTGATCTCAGCTGTAGATGTCACAGTGACTTATTCTTTCAATGAGGTGATAATTGGTGTCTGGTTAATTCTATTCATAGAAACCATAGTCCATAAGAAAGTAATTCTCACTTCTATTACACAGCATGAAGCTTCCAGTAACACCTATACTTCTTCCTACTATGCAATATTTTGTTCTTGAAAATATAATTACAATTATAAAAAGGTAACCTATAAGCAAATATATTCTATCTGCCCAACAATATCATAAATAGAGAGTATGCCACTAATTCACACTTAACTCCACAGATTTTAACACACAAATTGATAATGTTAGAATGTCCAAAATTCACTCTGAGTGCTAGCAATTCAAACATTGTTCTATAAAATAACTTTTAAATTTTAAAACTGATATAGTCTATAGATATGTATTAAATACAAAGATTATTGATGATATCCAATGCAATTTATACTCATGTTTTAGTGTATAATATTTTGATATATATGAAATAATAAAATTATTCTCTCAAGATATGTTTGCCATTTGTGAAAGAAATAATAAGATGAATAATTATGAACTAGCATCCATCTGAAGAAATAGATTCTAATAGGGCAATGTGAAAAGTATCCACAAAATGGTTCCAATATCTTTATCACCTGTCTCCAACAAATTTTACAAGTTGGTGCATTATCTTTTATAACTTTTGTCACAGGTTTACATACATACTCTGTTGTGTTTCACTTGAAGGTAATATTGGCTGAACATAATCATTCTGGGGGCAGAAATACTGTCTTAAGTTTCTGTCTCAGCCAGAAACTCCCCAAATACCTGGCAGCTGCATCCTGAGTAATTGATTCAAAGGCCTAATAGTATAGTAACTGCTAAGCCAGTAGTTCAGGCTTATTAATAACTCTTTTACTCAAATTAACCCATGATTCTATGTTTAGCCACAAGGCTTGGTACTTTTTCTTGCTGAAGCATTTTCCTCTTGTTTCCTCTGTGTCTACCTGGAATCGGCTGCTCTGCCTTTTCTCTTCCCGGAATTCTCCTAGTCTCATTGCCATATCTTTACTTTCTGCCTCTCTTGGCCAATCAGTGTTTTTATTAAACCAATACAAGTAAAAAATATTTGCAGTGCACAAGAACAATATCCCACAGGATAGAAGTACATGACTTAATTATAGAAGTATATGTAAAAAAGAGAATCAACATTTTCTTGTGTCAGTTTCCAAGATTGTGAATTCCTTAGCGTAAAGATGGACAGTTATTAAATTCATATTTATGGATTATTTGCAAAAATCAATAAGCTTAGAAACATATATCCTTTATGTTGATCATCATGCTACTATGATACAATGAGAGGCATTTCTGTGCTATTGGACAGAACATAACCTGACATTTTTACAATACCAACCAATAAACATCCTCACAAACATTAACAAAAAATGGGTTCTATTCATTAGCAATACAAAAAAATGGATTCTCTTCATATGATCTCCTTCAGACTTCTCTTGGTGATTCTGAAAACCATAGAACCTTGTCTCTAAACAGTTTCCCTCAAAGACCATTTCTACCTGTTCTTGTCAGTTCACATGGGGGATTTTAACTTGTCCATAACTTTTTGTAATTCCCAAGCATATCAGATTCCATCCCTTGAGATGTTGATTGTGTACCTCTAATTATTCCAATCATAGGACTGGTAGTTTATCACCTTTCAGCAGAATTCATGTTTTCCCAAATATTTAGCCCCTTTGACAGTCATCCAGAAATTTGTTGTAAATTACCAGGGAAGAGAGCATAATCCTTATGTCTAGAAATTAGTTATGTTTCCACCCAACTGATTGCTGTCCTGCATGTATGACAGCCAAATGATGCCTTATTTATCTGGCATGCAAGAGAACTTTTTATCTGACTGAAAATAAATTTTCAAGTTTTATTGAAGCAATTAAAGCTTAGGTTACAATTTCATGAATAGAAAAGCTTGTTCAATATTTGTATTTCTTCAGCCTTTTGCACTTAGCACAATGTCCTGCAGGCTGGTCCATTTAGGATGAAACCCTAAGATATCTGCACTTGGAGTAACATTCAGTGCAAGAAGATCAACATATACTTTTCAAATTGTATTTTCTTTATTTATTTCACATGTATGATTGTTTCTGCTTGCATGCAAGACTACAATACTTATATTCCTTGAGTCCATAGACAACAGAAGAAGGCATGAGATCATGTGGGACTGGTATTAACAGAAGATTGGGAGCCATCATGTCATACTGGGTTATTCTTGGTCCTCTAGAATAGAAGTCAATGCTTTTAACAACTGAACTATCTTCTCTGCACCAGATATACTTTTTATATGCCCTAAATGTATTATTCCATAGAGCTCTTCAAGAGGAATCTTAACTTTTGCTTTTTATATTGTACCTAATATCCCTGGCATGTTGAATATAAATATCATGAGTAGATACCTTGATTTTGTTCCTTTAAGCTTTATGAATAAAAGCTTGCGTCTTTGAATTAGGTAAAAATCTAATGACAGTTTTGGATAAATAACTTTTACTTAAAATTGCATTCCTTACTGTGTTGTTTTAGAGATTGTTTTATTATGAGTAAATCTTGATATAAATTTCTTGTTGATTTTCAAATGTTAATTCAGTCTTGACTTCCTGAGATGGTCCCTGTTTGGTTAATATATAGCAGCATGTTTTACATATTTGCTATATGTGACTTTCTAGTATGTAAAGCTACAACTATGAGTGACCTTGAATTATTGTGTTCATTTCCTATGAGATCTTTGCCTTATTTGGGGACTGACATAATGTTAGCTTCACAGAGTACATTGTGGTTTCTGAAAATGTGTGTCAACTTGGTATTATTAGTTCAAATTTTACATTTCCTGAGAGGCTACTAAGAGCTGATGCTTTCTTCATTTGAAGCCTTCAACTTCTATCTTCTATTTACTTTGATTCCACTAATGAAATACTATCCAGGTGAACTGTTTTATCCTAAGTAGTATTGGGTACAGGCATTTTAAAGATAATCACCTTTTTTCATCTAAGTTCATTGATGCTCAGTCAGTAAGTTGAACATTATATGCTTCTGTTATATATTTAACATGTGCAAGATCTGAGGTCATATCTCTCTCTTCTTCCAGAGAGTTGGTATCCATTCTGAATATTGTCTCTCTCTAATAAACTGACTTTATGTATCATAAGTGTTTGGGATGGTTTTGGGATTTTGGGGGTTTTATATTATGAATAAAGTCATATTTTTTACCCATGTATTCTCTTGTTCAAACTCCCCTCTCCCTCCCGCCCCAACCAGTCACTCTCTTTTCCCCCATCACTTTAAATCCTCCGCAGCAAGGGCAGAAGAACCCAAGATCCCAAGGTGGATTAGTTCACCATCCACTCCAGGCAGACCTGCTTTCCTCACGCAACATAAAGACTGGGTTAGGTGTTCCTCTGGAGAACATGGGCTCCAAGGTGCCAATCCAAGGTGTTTCAAATCCCAAGCTGTTCAGTGGTTGGGGTTTGCAAATTAGACATGCTTTGCTTTTTGTTTAAAGTCCGTTAATGAGTGAGTACATCCCCTGTTTATCTTTCTGGGTTTGTGATACCTCATTCAGGAGGATATTCTTCAAATCCGTACATTTCCCTGTAAATTTCAAGATATCACTTTTCCTTACTGCTGAGTAGTACTCCATTGTGTAGATGTACCACAGTTAGTAAATCCATTCTTCAGTTGCAGGGCATCTAGCTTGTTTCCAGGTTCTTGCTATTACAAATAATGCTGCTATGAATATTGTTGAGCTAATACCTTTGGAGTACAAATGTGCATCTTTAGGATATATGCCCAATAGTGGTATTTCTGGATCCTTGGGGAGATTGATTCCCAATTTTCTGAGAGACCGCCATGCTGTATTCCAGAGAGCCTGAACAAGTTTACACTCCCACAAACAATAATGGAGTGTTCTCCTCACTCTACATCCTCTC
Organism: Sigmodon hispidus; assembly: GCA_004025045.1. Taxonomy (NCBI): domain Eukaryota; kingdom Metazoa; phylum Chordata; class Mammalia; order Rodentia; family Cricetidae; genus Sigmodon; species Sigmodon hispidus. The sequence continues at coordinate 128,834 of PVIH01003491.1, forward strand.
CAGCATAGGCTGTCATCTGTGTTTTAGCCATTTTGACAGGTGTGAGGTGGTATCTCAGAGTTGTTTTGATTTGGATTTCTCTGCTAGCTAAAGAAGTTGAGCATTTTTTCAAGTGTCTTTCAAGCCATTTGTAATTCTTCTGCTGAAAACTCCCTTTTTTATTTCTGAACCCCATTTTTGATTTGGTTATTTAAGGTTTTGGGCTCTAGTTACTTGAGTTCTCTATATATTTTAGAGATCAGTCCTCTATCACTTGTAGAGTTTGTTAAAATCTTTTCCCATTCTGTAGGATTTTGTTTTGTCTGATTGATTGTGTGCTTGGCCTTACAGAAGAAGCTTCTAATATTCTTCTCTTTTATTTTCATCTATCTATCTTCTGTTTTGGACTATGATAATACGATGTCTTCAAGATCAAATGACATTAGTGGGTCAATTCATAGATCCTCATCAAGTTTGTAGTGATAAAATGCTGTAGATTCAGTGAACTGAGAGAATCAGGGACTTACCAACTTCACCTTAAGTAAATATTTAAAAGACAAAAAGTAGAGAAACTGGGAGACAGTAACTACAGAGCCAGTTCACAGATTATAAAATTGGCTTCTCTTTATGTTTATATGCAAAAAAATGCAGTTATAATACAATTTGAAAAGCTCAAATTCTCTGAGTCTGTACATCCCTTCATGCACAATGTGTACATTTTTTCATTTTCTTTTGTGCCTTGTTGTACCATTTGATTAACTGTTGATTATACTGTAATACCTCTTCCTTCAGAGTATAAGTCTTTATAGCTCCTTGATTCAGCTGGCTAAAGTCAACTTTATGGTTTCACTACACCAAATCTCCCAGAACTTAGTGATCCATTTAACTAAGCATTTTGCTCAATTAAATTGCAGGTGTTTGTATCCAACAATAAAAATTGTTATCACCCTTAGTCTCCTGTCACCAGAGACATAGAGTCCTCTTGTGCAGTACTTGGGCACCTGACTGGTTTGTTTGTTTGTTTGTGTGTTTACATCTTAATCAAAGTTTTTGCTCCCTTCCCTCTTCCAAGTTTCTCCCTTAACCACTTCCCTTCTCCCTACCTCATCATCTCTGCCTCTACTGTTTCTCTTCAGATACAAGCAGACCTTCCATTGATATCAGTCAGCCATGATATATCAAGTTGCATTTAGACTAGGCAAGTCCTCTTTTATTGAGGCTGAATGTGGCAATGTGGGAGAAGGAATGGATCCTAAAAGATGGCAATATAGTCAGAGACAGAACCCCTGATGTCATTTTTAGGAGTCTCGTATAAAGACCAAGTTGCCCAACTGTGACATATATGCAGAGGGCCTATATGTTCCATGCAGGCTCCCTGGCTGTCACTATAGTCTCTATGAGCCCCTGTGAGCCCAGGTCAGTTAGTTCTATGTGTTTTCTTGCAGTGCCCTTGAAACAATGGGTCCTAAAATCATTTTCCCCCACTTCTACAGTTCTCCAAGATCTACTTAATGTTTTATCTTGGGTCTCTACATTGCTTTCCATCGATTTCTTGTGGAAGCATCTATGGTGGCAGTTGGACTAGACATCAATCTAATAGTACAGCAGAATATCATTACGAATCATTTCATTGACTTTGTCAGACTTTTTCTTCTGTTTTGTTTCTGTTGTAGTGGGGTTTATTTTTTATTTTTGTTTATTTGTTCAGTTTTGCCACATATGCATGTTTCTATTCTGGGTCTCTAGGGTATCCCTACCTCTTGGTTCTGGCCCTCAGGGGTGATCTCCCTCTCAGGGTATGGGTCTCCAGGTATGCCAGTCATTAGATGGTCACTCTCACAATTTTTCACCATTTTTGCCCAGCACATCTTGTAGGAAGAACCAATTGTTGGTCGAAGGATTTGTGACTGGGTTAGTGACCCAGTCCCTCTCCTGGAAGTCTTACCTGGTTACAGGACAAAGATGATTCAGGCTCTTATTGCTACAGTTGGTAATCACCTTCCACCACTAAGAGTAGGGCAAAAACAGGATAGGGATGGGCAGATACTGTGGAGTATCTCTAAGATACACTTGCAAAGAAGTTGATGTCTTAGAATATCATTGCATGCTTTTACTGATTTTCAAAGTAAAAATAAATGAGAAAATAATGAAAAATAATTAAATAAAATCTTCAATGGGAGACTGAGTATCTTGACATTCTTAAGAGAAGCAATTTTTATGCCATCCAGTAACTAGCCTAATATATAATACATAAATGCCTACCAATGTATGAATGCCAAATAAATAATAGACAGCACCTACTGTAGGTTAAATCAAGTGTCTCAAGATTAGTAGATGCATCTCATGATACTTTTCACTATGTATTCTCAATGAAAAATATCAGTAAGCAAGAATTTCAGAGACCTGGAGTACTGGATCATCAATAAAATATTTGCCTCTCAAGTTTCAGACATGCATTTGGAAACCCAACATTCAAGAAAAATCTGGAGTAGTAGTAATTCATGCATATCTCTCTCTAATTCCAAACCCAGGAAGATAGAAAAAGTGCATCACTTCAGCTTTTGTGTTAGTCACCTAATCAAGTTAATGAGCTTCATGTCCAGACCACATCTCAGGATATAGTGGAAAGCAATTCAGTAAGATCCCATGCATTGATTGCTGACATCCACATGTACGTGTACACACATGTACAACCATCAACATGTACAGTTACACATAAACACACACACAGATATAGAAAATATGATTAAGGACATATGTCTATAGCATTGTATTTTAAATGCTCCTCAGCTGAATATGTATAATAGCATTTATACTCCATTCTGGTACTGATATGTATTTTTTTTTAAATCTCAAGTTCAGTTATATCAGCCTCTTTGAAGATTCACTGAATTTCTTATAGAACAGCAAAATTTCATGTTCTGTCCTCAGTTGCTATTGTAAGACTAGTCCCAAATGTTTCTAGTGGTCTTCAAAAACAAACCCTGATAGAAAGAAAAATGCTTCAATTTGAGTCAGTTGACAAGTCTTTGGGGACAATTACAACCTGAACAGAAAACTGCTCTGGTTTCAAGATGTCCGAACTCATGGAGATTGGAAAAGTGTGGTAGCCAACAACATATGAAATATTTAAAACTTTTGGATTTTATGTTTTACAGCAATACAGGAAAGAGATAAATTTGACCTTAAATCTCTGTATATGGCAATGAAGTAGCAAACAGACAATTAAGGAGAAAAATCTGAAGGCCAAGTGTCAAAAGTAACAGCGTTAACCCTGAGTTGTGACATTTTAAAAATGTCCTTGGCTCACATTGAACTGAAAGTGCTAATGTGGCCATTTATTTGTCTATTTATAAAGAAAAAAGCCCTGAGATTTCTAAAATGTTTGGAAATTGATCTTATTCTTTCTATAAAACAACAAGCTGCTATTTTCAGACAAGGGTCAGAGCTAAGCACCCATTAGTTCCCATCAAAACTTCCATCTGCACAGAACATTGAGAATTAAGAATTAGCATGCTGTATCTTCACCTTGGCAAATAGTCATATTTTCTTTGAGACATAAGAAAATATGCATTATAAATGGCTTGCACTTAACAGTGAGTGCAGTCTTTCTTCTGGGAATCTTAAGGGCATGCTTGTAAACTGTTTGAAGGTGATGGGTACATGCCTTCTATTTCTCCCCAGTTTCCATCATCAGCATAGGACACTGTACCGAGACTGAGCACTTCAGAGTAAAGATGATCTCCCAATGTGATCAGTCACATAATGTTTGTTGTCTAATTAAATAACTATAAAATTATTAAATTATATATTTCATTAATAATTCTGTTTTTAGGTTGTTATGTTTTTATTTGGGTTTTAGATTTTTTGTCAGTTTTGCAACTAGAGTATTCACAGAAAAGAAACTTATCTGACAAAATGCATCTATTGGATTACTGGTGGGCTTGTATGTAGGGTATTTTTCTTTTCTTTTTTTAAAGCTTTTTATTGATTCTTGGTGGATTTCACATTATGCATCTTGATCCTGCCTATCTCCTTGTCCCCTTGCTTCTGCCCTTGCAACCTCCTCCTCAAAAAATAAACTTTAAATGTAAAACAAAACAAAACAGCAACCAAATTAACAATAATTTTTTAAAAAGTTTATATGGAAGCTGTAATGTAACCCAGTGAGTCATACAGTATACATACAATATACCCTCTAGTTCATACATCTTATCTTGTAAATGTTCATTGCAATGAGTCATTGGTCCGTTCTGCAACATTCTCAATATTGGGGCTTCTCTTGGATATTCTATTGTTGTCTTGTGTTCTAGAGATGCTGTAGTTTTAGATCTGCAAGTCCAGCCTCTTTTTATGCTACAGTAGTTCATAGATGAGGTGGATGTTGTGGTGGGCTCCCTTATGATCCTGGTTCTGAGCCTGGATAGTAGCTTGGTTGGTCAATCTGCCAGGTTTCTCTCACCATCACCACCAAAGCAAGTTCTTCAGCACTGCTCCAAGTGGCAGACTCAATGTAGCAGGCAGCAAGGAGCTTGACTAGTTCTGTTCTTACAATCTTGGGTTCAGCTCACCCACATTCACACTAGCAGGATCAACTCTACTGTTTTGCTCAGACAAGGTACAGGGCCTGCTCTCTGAATTGTTGCACATGTGAGGAATAGTAACAGCTCTTAGTTTCCCATGACCTTGAGGTCAGCTCTCCTGCCTGTCTTAGATGGTGGTGGTGGTAGGGTATTTCTCTTACCCTTCGCATCCCAAAGCATAGGAAGGAGACATGGCAGAGATCTGCTCTCATGCCTACAGGCTCTGATCACCTGAGCCCTAGCCAACAAGGCCAGATCTGGTGTGCTGCCTAGCTGGATTGCCATGCATAGGGCATGTTCTTGATTGATGATTGATTGTGGGAGAGCCTGATTGATTGTGAGAGGGCCCAGGTCACTTAGAATTATGCCACTACTAGGAAGTTCGGCAAAGGTGTTATAAGTAAAGAAAATGAGCTAGCCATGGAGAACAAGCCAGTAAAAAGTGTTTCTTTCATGGCCTCTGTTTCAGTTTCTTCCTGCAAGCTTATATCGTAAGTTTTTCCTCTAATGCCATTTTATGAAGGACTGTAAACTATAAAGTGAAATAAACCCTTTTCTCCATAAATTGATTTTGGTCAGTGTTTACCACAGAAATAGAAACCAAATTAAGACAGTCAATTTTTAACAGAGAGGAAGAAATAGCCTTAAAGTACTATGCAGAACTGGAGATGGATCTCTGTGACACATTGCGCTAGAATATAGGAGTCTCATCTGAAGTACTAAAGCAGAAAGCAGTGAGGTCTTGCATGCCTGGGATCTCAGCACTAGAAGGAGGTAGGATCTGAGTTCAGGGACCCCCTGGGCTATATAGCAGGTACTAAGGTATCCAAGGATACACAAACAAACAAAATGACTTTCTCTGCAAAAGATTGCCCATCATCCTCTAGCTTAGAAACATAATTATGAGATGTTGGAAGCAGTGAAATGAGTATATCCTGATACCAGCTAGAAGAGCTTTTTCCCCTATTTACTTAGTCACAACAACTTGTCAGTTCAGCTTGGAGGAGAGCTGGGAAGCCAAACAGTGATGATGGCTGGGACCATACATTGACTAGGACTATTTAGCTATGTATATCTTTTTCTCAGTTTAAACCTAAACTTGTTGGGAAGACCTTGAAGATGGACTTAGAGAGCACACTGAGCCTCTTTGCTTCTCTGCCCAAATGTGCCCACATTGAATAAATCTCACTTTCCTGGCATGATATGGGGAAGAAAGAGATATTAAAACAGGAAGGGAATCAGAGACAGAGCCAAAGGAAGATAGGAAAGAAGAAGAGTGGCTAAGAAATACTTTAGCATTAGCAAAAGTACAAGGTTGATAGTCTTATAAAAGTGGCAGTATTTTAGCTGGCTCAGTCTTTTAACTGTGAACATGGCTATACTCTTTCACTGAGTCCTACATCACATACTTTGCCTACATCTTATCAGTGTGTCTTATTTATAATACACCTTTGCAACCATTGTTAGGGACAACAGCTTAACAATTACACTGTCTAAGTCTGTTCATTTTCAGTCCTTGAAATTTCATAGATGCTAACACTGTCTTTGTCTCCCACAAATGTGTGCTGATGCCAATACTCCTTTCTATAACAGAGCGGTAGGCCAGCACTTCAAACGTAATGCATAAACACTTGACCTGAAGAGGCATTGCACTTCAGTTTTAAGTGAGTTTCTCAGAGGATGGGAGTGTGGAGTTCTCTCTACTGCTTAAAGCCCTGTAATCTTAAGAAGTTATCTGACCCTTTCTTCTCTTATTTTACCAATCACTGAAAGGGTGTCATAAGCGAATAATGTGTGGCTTCTGAAGCTTGAAGAGTCTATTGATGGGAAGCACCACAACAATATACAGTACATCACAGACAAGCTACTCTTATAATAAAATTACTACTCTCCCACAGGGCAGTTTCATAACTATTTTGTACACAGCTTTATAATATTTTTGCATAGTTTGTAAAATATACATGGATAAAAAATATGACTTTATTCATAATAAAGAAAAAAGCCATATAGAGATGGAAAACACACAGGAAGTCTGGATACTGTATGTTATTATCTGTCTTTGAAGTTTTGATTGCTGATAAGCAAATGACAGCTGTTGGGAGACAGCAATAAAACAGCCTATGTCAAGAAGAAAAAGAAAAATCTCAACTATGTTGGAAAATATGTAGATTGACGTGAGAAGACTGGGCTTGGGAATCATGGGGTTTTAAATAAGTTTACAATTCACCTCTTATGTCAGACATGAATGTAAAAAGTTTGTATACATCTTTGATTTTCATTCATTATTCTTTAAATTTTGGATCATAGATTAGAAATAAGTGGTACAGAACATTTGAGCAAAATCTTTGTGTGACCTTTTCTATTCCCCTGAAAGCAGAGGTTTACACATACTGTTAAACAACACATTCATATCCACTACCCAAGGTGTTTCTCATAGTTGTCACAAACTACTATCTAAACCATGTTATCCCATGCCCAGGAAGACATGTGAGAAACAACTGGCTTGCTTACACAGGAACTCAAATATCCTAGTTTGGAACAGCTCTGCAGAGCCACCCCAATTCCAACTCCAGAGCACATGACAGGACCTAGTCCTCTAGTATAGCCATATTGTTAACTATACATTTGCCTCATACACCCACTGTAGGTATATTTCCAAAAGCACTTACCAGCAAGCCATCTGAATACAGTTTTCTTCCAAGAGAGTGCTTCTACAGAGCATTGTCTAAGGTATCACCTATATGGAAAGGTTTGAAAGAAATGAATAACAAGCCAGGCATTTCTAACTTGTCATGGGACAGCAGACAGGGTTGAATCAATATGGAGTTGCTTCAAGAAGAACTTCATACCACTTTGTAAGCTACAGTAGGCATCATGTCACCTTCTGAGAACACACCATCTCTCAGAGTTTGTTATTTCCTCAATAATTTTGAAGAAGAATGTTCCTAATTTGCTTCTGAAAACTTTTAGCTGTGATATATGTAAGATAAGTTATAATTAACTATAATTCTTCAACATTCTACTGACTCAGAAATTCTCATGAAGTGTTCAGTGTATCCATCAAAGTGTTTTCAAATACAATAAAACTTTTATGAATAGTAAATTTAATAATTAATGAAGTGGCATAGGTTATGTCTTACAGACGTTTAATTAAACATTTATTCATTTTGATTTTGTGGTTTCCCTTCTGGATTCTAAAGTCAATAAATTTAATTTCAAGGCTTCAAATTTTATATAAAGGTCTTTGTGAGCCCCCATAGGCCATTGAACATTTCAAGGTTCTTGAAGCTATTTCAACAGAAATCTCATGTACAGTTACAAAGCATAAACCATAAGTTTTTCCCTGTTTCATTGTGTTCTGCCTTTTATGCTAATGATAGTTAGGCACATTTTTAATTGTCTGAATATAAATAAACTTTATTCAGAATTCATTTAATTTGAGAAAGGAAAAGGAGCACAAGGAGGGAATTTTGAAAACAAAACTAACTCAGGTTAGTTAGAGTAAGCAAAGATAATTTCCTTTGACACTTGCAAGAAAATATCTATTTCTGTCACTTTATCTGTAGCTATAATATATTTTTTGTAAGTGTCCACTCAGATGTGACTAGTCTCCTCTCCCCGGACTAAAATGGTATTTTAAAAATAAACTCTAAATCGTGACTTTTTAGAGTTACTTAACTACTTGTATTCACGAATCTTTGTGTGATATTGTCCTCTATCCATCTCAGAAAACTAGAGCTCTACAAAGCAAATTATTTTAGATCTCTATACATGTGGAAAAAGAATAATGGTGTGTATGGTGTATGTGTGTGTGTTTAATCAAGATCAGTCAACCTTTTTTTATTTTATTTGCTCAATCATATAGTAAACAAAGTTAGTAATACTAAATACTGGCTATAGTAGAGAATCAATTTATCCTGCTTATGCAGGCATATAACACTGTCAATCCTATGAACTGGGTCCTACAACATCTAGACACTAAGTAGATGCATCCTGAATTGTCTTTTACTAATATGACACTATTTGCTCTGTGTTGTCAATATCTCAGAATGCATTTTAGATAGGACTTATTTTTACCCTAAATTTTCTTTGAACTAAAATTCAGTTTCAATTCTTAAAATTAAATATCAATCATTACCTAACTTAATTGGGTTGGTGTAACATTCATTTGTATATATAAGTATGAAATCTAATATTAGCTGAATATATGTAACCAGCATGAATTTATATTTTGTTAGTTATACATTCTATCAAATATTTATTAAAAATACAAGCAAATTGAAAGAACTGGCCTAACCTTGGTTTATAATCACTCTTTGGAACTCTCCAAGAAGTAGTGTACCTGTCCTAACATCTGGTAGATGCTGAAATTCTGTGTCAGTGAGTGTAAACTGAGACTTGCTTATCTGTGAACCATTCATTAGTACTTTTAGTGTTAATGACAGGTTTTACTAACTTTTTTTCCATGTATGCAAACTGTCCTCTCTTCCCACCTAGGCCTTATGTAAACTTTAATATTTCAGCACACATATTCCATTAGGAGGTCAATAAAATTAAGGGAAAGAAGTTACATTGTGGCCATAACTTTATAATCAGAAAAGTGCCCTGATGTTCTTAGCATTATTTTAGCTTCAACTTCATTATTTGTAAAATAAATATACTTGTAGAGATGAGTTGTAGTTCACTAAATAGTTCATATTTAATGAGGTTTGGGATCTATCAGACACTGTGTGTGCTACATACTTGACATATTATGTTACTTCCAATTCTTAAAACATCTTGAAACATTATGTTATAATTAGTCCTCATTTTTCAGGTGAGAAGAGTCATGAAATTAAAATGGCACAGTAGGCTTAATAGCATACTCAGAATGGCATATGCATGGTGTATATAGCATGTTGGACCCAAAAGGATAAGTAAAGTCAATGAATTTAAATACTTAGAATTGGTATCACCATGTGCACAAGTGAATGGTACATATACTAGTCAAGACTGTCTGAAATAGGAGAACCAATAAGATATAGTCATATAAAACTAGATTTATTTTAAGAAATTGACTCAGTTCTTTAAGACTTAAAATCTGCAATATACACAGAATATAATATACAGAGAAATATAATCTACAGGCTGAAGAGACAGTTTAACATTGTTTCTACTCTCTTGAATCTCAGGACTGGGAGGTCAGGTAATGTGACTGCATTGTAGTATGACAGAAAGTAACTTCTTTGTCACCCTCCAGTTTGATGAATCAGATGAGGTCTGTTCTCATTATCAAGGATAATCTGTTCTACTTAAAATCCTATTTTTAAAGTTCACTAGTGCTAAGTATTAACTGTATCTTATAGTAACATCTAACATAGTGTTTGACAAAGCAGCTACATTTGTACATAAAATATTTTACCATAATATAACTAATGCTTAAATAATGATGTCTATATTGTCCTTTCATTTACAATCTCAAAAGCAAACAATGTACTATGAAGTTCACTGGCTTACAACTCTGTTACATAGGCTGAACACATGAAAATGTTCAACTCATGTCTTGTGACAAAATTAATAGTAAATAAATTTTTGTTGATTATGAGTTTATTCTGGAGTCTAGATCATTACTGAGAAGACCACTGCCCATGCTGCTATTTATTCATGTTTTATTCAGTATTCTGCCCTCTTTTGTCAAGCTTTGTATTATTTCACTATTTCTTCCCATTTACAATAATGTTTGTAGCCTGATTAATAATATTAATCAGTAATCACAAAGAGAGGGATTATTAGGTCAATATTTATTCAAGCAACTTATATGTACTGAAAGGGATGTTGGAATGATCCACTCATCTGGATAGATGGAAAGGATCTTCTTTCCAAGCAGTGGGGAAGCAGAGAGAGTACTGTTCTCCCAGACCAGAACTTTAAGCTGTTCCTGGCCATGCCTCATGGCTACAGGTTGGAAGGTCATAGGTGTACCCTAAACCTGTGCTGGCTCAGAGGCCACACCCTTAGGTCAGAAGGAACTGAATATTACTACAGACATTACTGCAAGAATTCCTTATGAGTCTTCCTTTGAATTTCAGTTATCAAGCCAAAATACTCCTAAGTGTACAAGAGTAGACATCTGCTCAGATTGACTAAATGTACCAAAGGTCTTCATGTCTAATTTATTTTTTCTTTGCTACTAACTTCCTACCCATGTTCTAGTCTGTTCCATGTATGAAGTAAATATGGAGACGTGGAAGACACAAAATAAAATGTGACTCAGTATCACAGCTTGACATGACTTTCAATGTGCAGGCTAAATAGTCTCAGACCATGTGCATCAGGTCAACACACCTCATCTGTAACATGAAGGCAATCATGGAATTGAGTCTCAAGACTACAGTGAGGACTCTGTTACATAATAAACACTGAAATATTTTTCTCAGAACATGATTAATGGGATTTTAAAATCAACTTATAGGACTGAAGATCTGATTTTATTGGGAAAGTCATTACTGTGCAAGCATATCTCAGAACCCACAAAAAAGCTAGACAGGGTAGCACATGCTGTAATTCTAGAGCTGAGCATGAGGAGACTATAATAGATAGACACCTTGGAGCTCATGAACAATCCATCCTAGATGAATGGAAGAGCACAAGGCTCAGCAAAAGACCCTATATTTAAGCTCATGTTCATAACTTAAGTAAGTAGTGCCTTCAGAAATGTAATTTCAGAATCATACTGGGAAGTTAATTGTTGGCATTATCAATGATTATAATGTTTTGTTGGGTCTATAGAACTCCTTTATTTTAGCTAATGATAGGACAAAATATAGCATTCATATACTTGGGGTAGGAGGGTGGCTTGCTTAGTAACACACAATATCTAGTTGGTGCATTCTCTTTCCTACTATATGATAACTCAATTTAAATTCACCTTTATAAATTTCAAGAAGCTTCTAGAGTAGTAGATTTCCATATGGCTTTTCAAAAGGCATTTAATATTAGTCACTTGTTTCCATATTTTCTCCTTTATGCAGCCCTTTGATGCCCTGTCCATTTTAGCCTCCTATTCTAGTTTCCTTGTTATTCCTCTATAACCATATTCTATTTTTCCTTCCTTGGGGAGAACCAACCACTAATTTTCTATTGTCCCTTACAAGCTACATAACTTGTGTGGATATTCTAAGTAAAATGCATATATTTAAAGCTTAAAAGGTAACAGCTATATGTAAATGGAAACATGGACTTGCCCAACTAAATGCTCTACTTCTACTGACTACTATTCATAGTTTTGGAAAGAGCAACTGGAGGAGAAAAGAAACTATTACTATCACCACCTTCAAACCATGCAACCTGTCTACAAGATATATGGTGTAAGATATACTGGTGGTCAAATACTATGGCAGTATTAATAAAATGACTCGTAAGAACTTATCCATATACTCATAAAACAGTGCCTGACTCAACCTTCCTCAGAGAAATTTCTTCTTAAATTAGATGGTAATTAACACAGAGATCCATAATTGGACAATGGCCAGGGTGTGAGAAACTTGGGAGCACAAAGTCCTAAATGAGAGATGTCTTTATCAAATCCATCCCCTCAAGATTCAAGGAGGTATGAAAAAGAGGAGGCAGAGAAAACACAGTGTTGGATATCTTCCAGGAACAATAGGCCGAGGCACATATGTCCATAGAGGGACTATGACAGCATGCAAAAGGCCCACATTAGTACACGCCAGACCAAACTGCTATGTGTACAAGGGTAAGTGGGCACAAAAGCCCACATCTAACAGAGAACTTATTTATATTTGATACCTGCTGAGAAAGAAAGAATCAGGCTTTATCTTTGGCTGGTTAGTTGATTTGTTTTTCCAATGGAGTGACACTGGTTAGATGGACCACTTTTGGCTTTCTTGTCTTTTTGGGGTTTTTTGTTGTTTGTTTTTGAGAGAGGAGGGGGGAAGGGAGAGAGTGAGTGTGTGTGTGTGTGTGGGGTGTGTGTATGAGAGAGAGAGAGAGAGAGAGAGAGAGAGAGTACAGGAGTTTGAGTGGGTAAGAAGTGAGAAGGATCTGTCTTCTACGGTGCTCTATAGAGGCTAAAACAGTCCTTTATTTATAGCATACAGAGAACATTCCACCACAGATCTGGGAAGACTTGAGGGAGAGAGAAAAATATAGTCAAAACATATTGTATGAAAATTTCAACAACACACACAGGAGACTTTGCCTTGAAAAAAACAGGGAATAATAGAGAAAGACACCTGACGTCTGGTCTCTACACATATGCCTGCATATACATATCCACATAAACACAAGCACACAACACAAGACAACTTACATCTTTGTGTTATGCTACTTCAGAAAAGCTCCTTATTAAAGAAAGACTGCAAAAGTTTTAAAGTAGAAGAATGTGCCATATAATGTGCCTAGTGATTTCCAATATTTAATTCTTCAAGACTCATTTTTAAATGAGTCTATATAACCCAGTACCTATGTGTGACAGAGTTCTATCTGTTCTTGTTGAGAACAAAATAGGCAAAGCAAGTACTCTGTATGAATGTCCACTGTGTATGGTGTATGTGTAGTGTATGGAATGATGCAGTGGGGTATGGGTTTGTGTAAGTGTGTTTGTGTCCAGTAGAGTATGTGCATGTGGTATATCTATGATAGGCATATGATTAGAATGTGTATGTATGTATGGTGTCAGGTATATATGTGGTTTGTGTGTAGCATATATAATGGTGTATGTGTGTGTTCATGTGATATGTGTGTGCATGTGGTGGGGAAGTATATGATGGGGAATGGGTATGGGAACATGTAATTCTTCAACTCTATTTTCTTGGGAAAGACTGCTGATATCATAATCACAATTAGTGTTTGTGTATTTAATTAGCATTTTAAAAGATATTCTTGGTACTCACTTTGACTGCTGATTTTAGCTTCTTAAAATGGACTGGATACTTAACACATTGTTTTGCCTTACATAGTAAAGATACATTTCAACCTAAAATTATTTTGAAGCCTTCATAGATTCCAAAAACAAGTATCAAAGCTCTCTCAATCAGGTTAAACCTGAAAATTAAATCAAAATTATTTATTGCTTTTACAAAATAAAAAACTACAATTAGTCAATTAAAAAGTATAGTAACATGCATCCATTTTCATCTTAGAGAAGGCAAAATAGGAAGGGATTTGGACAAAGGTGAAGAGATCAACTTGAGATCTGAATAATTTGTATCACTGTGGGTACCTGTGCTTACAGTAATTATGAGAAGAGGAACATGTACTTGTTCATCACAATCACACGCACATACTTTTCTGAAGAAACCAAAGCTGAAGAGCATATTATCCTTTGTAGAAGCACAGAGCACTTATGGTAAACTGGCTTTATGAAAATCACCTTGATTTGCTCCTTGACAAGTTGGCATCTTTGAATTGCAAAAATTGCTTCTCCAACCCTTGTGTAAATCTAGATAATCAAGTGAAGCCAAGACAGAATCTACCTAATTTAAGTCAAGATTTCCTCATGAAAAGAAATAAAATTCTGTAAATTATGATGCACAGCTGGTTTCTTATGCTCTGCTGATACTTAAATACATGGCTGATCGCTCAAGGACTTTGTCTTCAGAAGAAGCCATGAGGGAAATGATCTACAATAAAGTGTTGACTTATTTTATGATGTATTCCTTGGCTGACAAGTAGAAAAGCTTTTCTTTTCTTTTAATTTTATAGGCTCTCTTTTTGTGACCCTCCACCTGCCAGTACACAATAGCTAGTGTCCTGCTGGAACAAACTGTTTTATATTTCTTTTTTAATCCTACTAAGCCAAATTCTGGGTAATACCTGAACTTTGTGTATTAAACCAAAACATGTACACATTAATTCTACCTTCACATCCTTCACTTCATAAATTCAGTTATGTTGGTCAAGTTTAGGAGAGGCTGCATCGGATATTATATTCATTACTACAAGACACAGAATGATTGATATTAACAAACATTGACAACTTTGGTGTTTTAAAGTCTCCAAAGAGTCAATCCATAGTGTAGTTTCACACTAGAGTAGCATCATGAAAACCTATCTTGCTTTGAGTCTGTGCTACAACATTTGTCAGTAATATGTCAAATCCAAGTTCTTTCTACTTATTTTCTTTTTAACTTCAACAAAAAATGGTATTTATTGGTTCATATAACTGCAAAGTCCAGGGGATATACCACTAGCTTCAGGCATGGTTGGATCCAGGGGTATGCATGTATGTTGTCATCAGAACTCAAGTCTTTCCCTCTTTTGGCCGTTTTCCTCTGCAGTGGCTTCATTTTCTGCCTGGCTCTTTCAACATAGTAGGGCCTGTTGGTTTTGAGTTTTTCTTCTACAAAGCTAAGCATCTAGTTAAAGAGAACTTCTCCACAACTGAGTAAAATGCCTAAGGTTGATTATCATTGGACAAACTTGAATCATGCATCCGTTACTGAATCATGATGGACTTCACTGACTGATGAGGTTGGAATAACATGTTCAGCACAAAATTCAACAAGACTGTCCAAATCACATGGACTGAAAATCGTTAGAGATGGTTCCAAAAAGCATCAGGAAGTTGTTATAGTGAGATGGGGTGGACACTGGGCAATAAAAAAACCATCTAGGATAAGACTAGGCACAGAGAGCTTAATCTTTGTCCTTACAGTAGCTGGTATTCTTTGGTAATCAAATTCTAAAAATCACCAGGAGTGATGTCTGTCCTGTTCTCAGGAAATCTATAATCCACTTGAATGAACAATAATTTCCATTAGCAACTACTGTAGGATTCATTGTAGAGTTTCCATTCAGATTCATCACTGCCCCACTACATTGGTGATGTGGAGCAGAAAAACCATTCTCCTACTTGGCAAATAGATCTGTGAAGCTATTTGAGTTAGTTGCAAATTAAGTTCAGTGGTAAAGTTCTGGTGTTGCTTTATGTTTCACCAAGATTAATTTATAATTTTTGAGTCCTGATGAGCCATACTCATTTCTTAGTTATCACAGAAAAAAAATAAAAGCAACATACTCTGTTTTGAACCTGCTATGCTCCTGTTAGATCAAACAGATGATTCAGGTGTTAAAAATAAGGGTTATTCTCTACTTAAAGTTGCTGGTCAAGAAGTACGCAGCATGGTCCTCCTTGTTGTGGATATTAAGTTCCAGTGGAGTGAAGTACAGGTTCCTTCTATTCAAAATTCCTTGATGGAACTGGGTACAAGAGAAGCTGGAACTGTTCTTTCTATTTCTATCCATTGTCCTGAGAATGTTACTATGAAAACAACACAGTCCAGTCACAGAAACCTCTAACTACTGACCATGTGGAATTTCTTATGAATGCCACCAAGACTATTTGCATTTTTTACCCTTTTGTGTTTTTTGATTCTTTGATAAATATATAATGCAAGCAAAAACAGTTGTTAGCTGCCATGTGGGCACTGGTAATCAAACCCGGGTCCTCTGGAAGAGCAGATGGTGCTCTTAACCGCTGAGCCATCTCTCCAGCCCCCCTTTTTTTTAGTTTCAAGCTTTTTAAAAAGTTAAGTTTGAGAGGTTATTTTATATCAATGCCATTTAAGAAATAGTAATTCACAGAAATGTGTTTTTATTTGAAGAACTTAGGGTTATATCATCATTTTCTTGTGCAATCAATTTTTTTAACTTATACTAGATTTTTAGATGCACCTCAACAATTCTTTATTATAGAATAAGGGCATACTTTTGATTTGTTTTTCTTAAGTAGATGCTTTCTATTGTCCTTTGTTAGTATAAAACCTTATTATAAAAGTTAACATAATAAAATTAGTTTTCTATTACCTTAAGTCTATTTTAAAATACTTAAATATTATCCAATATACAAATCAGATGTTAAGTATAAGGTACAAGATGGATAGCTGCTTAACCTTTGAGTCCCAATAATAAAATATGACACATGTAAATATTTGTTAAAATAGTGGGTCAGAGTTAATATCACAAACATTAAAGCAAAGATAGCTCTTATTTTAATAACAGGAGTGTAGAATATCACAACTGCTCAAGAAACCAGCATTTTCTGAATCTCTGGTCATGTAGTGGAGGCTGTAGAATAAATGCACACCACAGAGTACTGTGAAATGCTTTCCACCTTATTTGAGGCAGAGACACTAACATCACTTCATACAGCAGGCCAGCTGGCCCATGGGCTTCAGAAAAATTGCTTGTCTTCACCTCCCATCTCACCATAGGAATGCTTGGCTTAGAGAGATATGCTATTTCACCCAGCTATACATGAGTTCTGGAGATGTGAACTCAGTATACCTTTACACAGTAAATGCTTTACCTACTGAGCCATCTCCCAAATTATGGTAATCTCTTATAAAATTAAAAATGCAATTAGCATTGTACAACTTGGTTATTACACTCATGGGCACTTAGGTAGGTCTACACAAAATCCTATACATCAGCAGTTTTTAAATGTGGGTCATGACTCCTTTGGGGGATATATGACCCTTTCACAGGGGTCATCTATCACCATAAGAAAGCATAGTTATTTACATTATGATTCATAACAGTAGCAAAATTAGTTATGCAGTAACAACAAAAATAATTTTAAGGTTGGGGTCATTATAAAATGAGAAATTATATAAAAGTGTCATAGCATTAAAAAGGCTGAGAACCACTGCACTTTCAACATATGCATGTTGAAAGATAAGAAGAATAAAAGAACTGACAAGAGAGACTCACACTGATGAGGGAACAATTGAGTGGTATCTTACCCAGAAAGATAACTAGACTCAGAATTAAAAGAATCAAGCCACTGCTACATGAATAAATCCCAAGTGAATTATGCTGAATAAAGTAAAGAAGAAGGTAAAGGATTATCCCTTAAAGATCTATTTGAAATTCATCCACTTACAGAAAATTTTTGAAATGACAAAATTGTAGAAATAGAAAAGAAAAACTAATAGTTTCCAGAGACTAGAGATGTTAAACCTGATGTAATTAGAAGAGAAATCTGAGGGGTTCTCCAGAATACAGCATAGTTTAATGTGTGAATATGAAGATACACCAGGTTGTACAGGTGATAAACCTGCATGAAATTAAATACTCAAAACTACAAGTAATAAGAGAAACATTGCAATAGGAACAGTATAATGTATCAATGTCAATATTGAGATTAATATTGTATGACATGGTTACAAGATGATATTATTAAAGGAAATTGGAAACCTTTCACATAATATTTACCTATGGTTTCTTGCAATTATATTTAAATCACTTTACAACAAAATCAAAGATATTTTAAGGAACTGAGTAGATAGCTTGGTGGTTAATATCACTTGCTGTTCATGCAGGAAACAAACAGTCAAGTTCAAGCATTCGCAAGGCAGTTCACAACCATCTGCAGCTTCAGTCCCAATAGATCCAATGCTTTCTTCTGACCTTCACAGCACCACCCCAACATATGGTACATATATTTATGTATGCAGTAAAACATGCATCTGCATATATTTTAATTCACATTTGATTTTTTATTTGGGGGATTATATTACTATTATATCTTTTTTTCACATTCCTTTACTTCCCTGGACCTTTTTCTCACCTTTCTATCTTTAAATTACATGCCATCCCATTTGTTAATTTTTGTTCTGTGCATGTACATTTCTAAATATAACCTGCTCAGCCTCTATATGATTAATTGTATGTGTGGTTTTGGAGAAGGCCATGTGGTATTGGGTGACCCACTAGTGTGTTTATTCCTGGGGGAATGAAACTATTTCTCCCACTCTTAGCACTCTATAGTTGCCTATAGCTCTTTGTGGAGGCTTGAGGCCTTTTGGTCCTCCCCCATCCACATTAAAATGTCTGTTGTCCCTGTTAGTTCATTTTCTAAACTGTCATGTTGGTAAAACTTTATCAGTGTAGCTTCAGATATTCCTGGGAGAAAAATCTCACAGCAAGATCCCTCCACATCTGGCTCTTACTATGTTTTCAACACCAGCCCTTCTACAATTTTCCCTAAGCCTTGGGTACAGGAGATATATTGTGGGTGGGTCCACTGGAACTGATCTCTACAGTTCTAAAGTAGAACGGGTTGTGGTTTTCTTTATGGTCACTTCCTGTTGCAGAGACATTTCCTGGATGAGAGGTGAAGACCACATTTAACTGTGTCTATAAGAACAAACATTTAGAATGGAGTTAACAATTATAATTCCTTCAAATTGGGAATGGTAATTTCGCCTCCAAGATTTGTGATTTCACTCATTCTGTTTACTTAGCTGCATTGCCAGTACCAGGCATGGTTTCTCTCTTACTAGGAAGGCTTTAAATCTAATTAGAGAACCATTGGTTATCAACAAGGTATACCTGCCATGATGTACCATAGTGGTCATTGTGGTTCAAAGGTGTTATAGTTGATTGGGACCATGTGTTGCTTCCCTCCTATGGCAGCTTATGCAGTCCCGTCTGAAACCATGAAAGTTAGTCCTCATGGGTGAAGCATTCAGATCACTTCTAGCTTAGAGATCTCTGGGCACTTCATCTAAAGTGCATGGTATCTTCAGCAATAGGGACTTATCTTCCACCTCTTTGAGAGTAAGGATCAAGTTAATAGCATAGTCTGTAATGTTTTAAGTGTATCTCAACATCCCTAACCTAACAAGCCAAAAGAGGGCTTCTTATGTCTAATAATAGGAGTTTTGTTCATGCTCTCTGGCTCTTGGAGGGAGTGTTGTTGGAATAGATGAAATAATTTATTTAAACTGTACATCTATATTTATACACAGCCTTAACTATATTACAGGGTGCTTTGGTGGGGTATCTTTTTCCAGTAGACAGTTAATGCTTTCTTGTGACTTTGTTAGACATCCTTACTGTTACTTTACCCTATCCTCCTATTTTTTGTATTTATACCTCTCCCAGTACCTAAATAAAGCCTCTCTCATTTTTTCCCTCTTCATCATGTCACTCATACCCTGCTATTCTTCTCTCTATTTCTCCCCAACTGTCCTACCCTGACAATGGCTCCTGTTCACTTGCTGGTTTCTGCAGTTACTCCAGGATATGTACTCATAACTGAAGATTTGGAGCTAGGAGCCTCAGAAGAGAGAGAACATGTGACATATGTATTTTTGGGTCTGGTCAATATTAATCCTTTAAACAATAGTTTGAGGTGAGACTGTAATGGTGGTTCAGTATTTCTATATGCTTCACGCTCTTGCAGAGGATTGGAGTTTTGTTCTTAGCACTCATATTTGTAGTTCACAGACACCTTTAACTCCAGCCGTAAGAAATCCAATATTCTTTTCTGGTCTCCATATATACAGGTCCCTCGGCATATTTATGCAATGATTGATTAAAATGCTTAACATTATAGTAACTACTGGGCCAGTAGTTCAGGTTTATTACTAACTAGCACTTAAAATTAAATTAAGCCTTAATTTTTATTTATGCTTAGCCACGTGGCTTGCTATCTTTACTCATTCCAGCATTCTCATTTTGTTTCCTCTGCATCTAGCTGGCAACTACCTCTCTGCCTTTCCATTTCCCAGAATTCCCTAGGATGGTTGTCTCACCTATACTTTCTACCTGGCTACTAACCAAACAGTGTTTTATTAAACCAATATGAATAATATATCTTTACACTGTACAAGAGCATTATCCCACATTTCTCCTTTTTTTTTTCTTTTTAAAATAAGAACCTCAGAACAAATCTTTTTGTTTAGCCTTTTTTCCTGACTATCCACATAACAACTTATAACCAACACCCTAAACCAAGGCAAACATCTATAACTCATTTTTTGAAAATGTGGATGTAATTCTGTAGAATATATCCTGCTGATTGCAGGTATTCTGGTTTTCTTATGGAGACCCAAGAAAATTTAGAATTATGGGTAAGTACTGATTGGAGTAGTCTGTAAGACTGGATCACCTCAACAGCAGTCTTAAAGTAGTTCTGGGTGCAGAACTCAGAGGAAACTTCATCAGAGGTACTCTGAAATGATGGATTATCTGTAATCCACTGGACACTTTTCAGGGGGTCTTTCTCAATCAAACCTGTTTTTCCTTAACCCAAAATAAATCCACAGCCTCTCAACTTCTATGGAAACAAAAGTATTATCTCTTATCCAAAGTAACATAAATTTTGACATTAATTTTGAAGTTAAAGCATTTTAAAAATATATAGGTTGGATCAAATATCTTTTAGCAGTTTTTGCTTTTTTCTCTGCAGAAAAAAAAAACTCAAAGACAATACAATAACATAGAGTATCTAGATTCTCTATGTATTCTCCATCTTTACATGTCTTTAGACTCACAAATATACAGCAGATCTAAGAGTATTTTCTTTAAATAGTTGGAACTTAAGAGATATTAAAGGGGAGAAATAAAATGCTAAAGAAGATC
>PVIH01003491.1:149869-160144 GCA_004025045.1 Sigmodon hispidus
AGAGACCTTGAATAAGGATATATAGGGAAAGCTGAACACAAAGAAAATATATGTGTAGCAATCTTATTTGTATTTCTACCCTTGATAAGCCATGCTTATGATTCTTATCCTCTGTATAGTTATTGTTAACTCTTCTGCATTTTAAATTCTTTTTACTGTTTTTTTTTTGATAAATACAAAATAAAGAAAAAAAAAGAAGTAAAATGTGAACTAAATAGACGAATAGAAACAAAGTGTTATTCTAGTAACAAATGTGGAGTTAATCTACATAAATCAGTAACCTGTAACTGAACTAAATGCTAGAATTAGAGAATGTGCTACCATCCAGATGTTCAAATTGAAAGTGCTTCTTCTTTGACAGAAATTAATATAAAAAATCTTGTGATAAATCCAGAGACCAGTGAAGATGCTCCTTCAACCTGGGAAAGTAAATGGAAAGGCAAACACATGAATCCTCTTGCAGCAAGCTCTCACCCTGGATGAAAGCCATGTGGTCAGGAGGAAATCTGTAGCTCCAGGTTTCTCCCAGAAAAGAGAAGAGAAGTCTGCAATACAGTCAATGCTTTAAACTTGGGATGTAGGCTTGACAGAGGAAATGGTTTCTGTCTTGCTTGAACCCAAGTGCTGATAGGACAGGGTACAGTTTGAGACCCACCTGACAAAAAGACACTAAGGCACTAAAGGTAGAGATAGTTTTATATCACAATTCCTGGCCACAGTCCATCATTTTGAAGAAATCAATGTGTTGTATAGGTTTCTGGCCCAGACTTTCAGGCCTAGCACTGAGATTCGGACCCACTCACAGCCCCACTGCCACTTTGCACCAAATAATCACAAAAAGGCTTATATTAATTTTACACTGATTGACCTAGGGCCCAGGCATTAAATTTGCTAACTCTTTCATCTTAATTTAATCCATGATTCTTATCTTGTTTAACCATGCAGCTTGGTACCTTTTCTGAGCAGCATTTCAACTTCTTTCCTCTTCATCTTCTGGCATCTCTGCTCTGTTCCTCCTGTTCCTAGTTTACTTAGTCTAGTAGCCCTGCCCACACTTCCTGTCTGCCTCTGGCCAATCAGCTTTTTATTAAACCAGAAGGAGGAACAAATAATTACATAGTTCCACTACATCAAGGCATGAGAAACTACATCTAGCTAGTCACAGCACATCCATAGTCAAGAGCAGAGAGAAATAAATGAATGCATCTCTACTTGCTTAATTGCTCTGATCAGTGTACCCAGAAGTTTCTGACTTGTTTGGGCCCAAGGTTCAGAGGAATCTTTGCTATCTGGTCCACAGCTGCCAATTCTAAAATAATTATTCAGATGCTTATATTAATTGCAAACTATTTTGGCTATAGGTTAGGCTCATTATCAACTAGATTTTAAACCTTAACTCAACCTGTTCTTATTAATCTATGTATTGGCATACACCTCTGTTCCATTACATCTTGCCTTCTCTGCAGCAGCCTTCAGCTTCTCCATGTGATTCTGCCCTTCTCCTTTATCTATGCTTGGAATTCCCACCTCCCTTGAAGCTGTCTTGACATAGGCTAAAATAGTTCCTTTATTAACCAATGATATTCATAGCATACAGAAAGACATCCCACATCAGATCAGCATCATTATGCAACTCATAGAGTTCTGGAACACCTGCCTAAGGGATGATGTTGATCATAGTGAGCTGAGTTTTCTCTCATCAAGTAACTTAATTAAGACAATTCCAAGGACAATCCCATGTAGACATTTCCTCATTGTAAGTCTTTCTTCCTATATGATTCCTGGTTGTATCATATTGACAATAAAAGCTAATCATCACACACTATACAATTTCTATTTAACATATGAAAATGATACTATTGAACTATAACTTTCATTTCTTGCCCCCAAAGTTTTCTTTTTTATGTAATGTAAAATATAGGTCAACTTTAAAGGCCTTGTCTTTAAAAAAAAAAAAAAAACCCACGTCTTTTAAGATTTTAGTTTCTTTAAAAGTCAAAAGTCTCTTAATGCTGGGCTCCTATAAAATTTAAAACAATGTACATACTTCCCATGATAGAAAATAGCAACACTCTTCTTCCTAAGGGGATGAATCAGGGTATTTCCAGTAACAAACAGGTACCAAGAAATACAATATAAAACAGGACAATAGAAAATGTCAATACCCAGCACCTTTGCCTCATCTTCTGGATTCCAGAGAACTTAAGTAGCCCCACCCCTCTGGCTTTGCCACAATTAGTACATACAGTTTCTCTCTGAGAATGAGGCCAGCTCCACTCACCTTAGCTTTTCTTTGAAGACATTCAATGGTCCTAGCATCTCCAAAATCCTGGCATTTTTATTGTAACTGAGGCTTCATCTTCATAATTCCATGTATTGGCTTCTTGGGGACTCTCAAAAGTGATACAAAGCCTGCCAAATGATGCCAGGCCTCAGCTGATCTCTATGACATTTCAGTCCAGGATCTCTGTTCATGTACTAATGCTACTCTCATACTTTTCAGGAATGGTACTGTTCACAGACCAAGATAAAGTAGGCAATCCCTCATTGACACTCACTTCTCAGGAGATTCTAGTTGTATCAGCCTGACAAAACTAATTATAATACCCACTTGAGGAATTCACACTTCCTCAATATAATATAATGTATTATAATATAATATAATATAACTCAGCCAGAAAAAATTATGGCCACCAGCTTCAACCTGGGAAAATGAGGATAAAACAGTAAAACTTGTGTCTGGTGTTTAGACACAGGAGAGTCTGTCTGGAGGGCTGAGTTTTGCTACTTGAGTCAGAAAACTGACAAGGTAATTTAGATGTCTGATGACTACTATAGGTATATAGGTAGGTAGGTAGGTAGATAGATAGATAGATAGATAGACAGATAGATAGATGGATGGATGATAGATGATAGATAGATAGATAGATAGATAGATGATAGATGGATGATAGATAGATAGATGGATGATAGATAGATAGATAGAGATAGATAGATAGATAGATAGATAGATAGATAGATAGATAAGAAAAAATGAGTTTGGCCATGTACAGCAAGTAAATATGGGAGGAATAAGAGATTTTCAATTCCTGACCAGGACAAACAATCAAAATATTAGAGGTACCTCTCTAATTAGGCATTCACACATGGAATATATATCCACAGGAAAGTTATGAGGTACCTAGAATTTCTAACCAGATTTATAGGTGATGCTCTTTTGTACAAATTCAGGCTGTAAAACATAAGAAAGCAAACAGTTTTTTCAAGTGTACCAACACAAGCTAAAAGTGTTATGTACCATTGAGAAATATGAAACATGTCTCTCCACAAAAAAAAAGACTAATGAAATTTCTAGAAATCAGTCCTGAAGTAGAGTTTTATGAATTTCCTGACAAAATGGTCAAATTAACTGTTACAAAAAAAAGTGCTCAGTGAACTAAGACGAACATTATAAGAAGAAAATGACCATTTAGACAAAATGTTAGAAAATATTTTAAAAATAGAAATCGAGCTGAATGTCATAATTTAATTGAAAAACTTTCATTAGAATGGTTCAAAAGTGGGCCTATTCAAGCAGAAGAAAGAATTGGTAGACTCTAAAACAATGTTGTGAAATTATCAAATCATGGGAACAAAAACAGGCCAAAGAGAAAAATAGACTACAAAGAATAAGAAGTCAGGAAATTGACAGAAAGTCATCAGTATAAACAATGCGAACCTTGGGAAGAAGGGAAGACAGGGGGGTTACTTAAAGCAATAATAATTTTTCAAATCTGGTTAGAGAAATCAGCATTCAGATTTAAAACAAAGAAAAATAGAAAAAGCTCTTTAAAATATAACTCAAGGAACTTTATACAGAGGCAGAATCAAATAAAGCATCAAAACTCAAAGACACACTTGTGAAAGTAGCAAGAAAATACCTATATGTCACATCAGCCACATCATTCAAGCCATTAATGTATTCTCAACAAAGTCTTAGGGTCCAAGAGACACAGCAATGATAAAGACAAGGTCCTCATGGAAAAACTGTCAACAAAAATACACTACATAAACAAAACAAACAAACAAACAAACAAAAACAAACCTGAGTTTCTAAAATAAAGGTGGAATAAAACACTTCCCTGAATAAATAAAAGCTAACTAGCTTTGACAGCAATTTCAAAATGAACCGTTCAACTTGAAATGTAAGACCTCTCACAATAACACAACAGTGTATGAAAGTATACAGATGTTCTTGGAGGTAAGTAAATAAATAATAAAGAGCTTTGCGACACCGTAAAGACACTCATTACGTATGTAAACCACTATCAATTTTGTAATGGACATTTCTACACAAAAGGATAAGAGTAAGTATACTCATAAAAATATATTAATATATTAGTGGATATACAAAGCATGAACAAGCTGCAAACCACAACCACTGAACAGATTGGAATCTGAAGCCCCTTGGACCAGAACCTTGGAGCCCATTCCCTCCAGAGGAACACCTGACCCAGTCTTGATGTTGGGGTAAGGAAAGCAGGTCTGCCTGAAGTGGATGCTGACCTAAGCCACGTTGGGACTTTGGGACCTCCTGCCTTTGCTGGGGAGGAGATAAAGTGATGGGGAGAAGAGAGAGTGACTGGAAGGGGTAGGAGGTGGAAGGGAGTTTGAACAAGGGGATACATGGGTAAAAAAAGATGACTTTATTAATAAAAAAATCACAAAAACTTAAAGAGTTTTTCTATGTGAACAGAGTTATGCTGTTGTCAACTTAAAATGGGTTTTTATAACCATGAGAGGTATTTTTATAACTTATTAAAAAAATCATCTTTTTATTCCATGTATCCCCCTGGTCGTCCATCCTTCCCTCCTTCCAGTTCCTCCCAGTTCGCCTTCAGCCTCCCCCACCCTATCCCCCAATATCCTCTCCCAAAAGGGCAGGAAGTCACAAGATGGGTTAGCTCAGCATGGCGAATCCACTCCAGGCAGGACCGATTTTCTCATCCCAATATCAAGACTGAGTTAGGCACTCCTCTGCAGGGAATGGACTCCAAGGTGCCAGCCTATTCATAGGAACACAGTCTGATCCCACGCCTCCAGGCTACACATACTGCTTGCTCAGCCTACCGTTGGAGGGCTTAGCTTCTTTTCCCATTGTTCGGAAGTGGATTTTCTTGATTCAGTGAGCTCCCCAGAGCTCCAGTCAGCCATCTCTGTGGGTCTCCTTCTCATAATTCCTATCCCCTTTTTCATAATACTCTTTTTCCCTACTCTCCATCTGGACGAGGAGCTCAGCCCAGTGCTCAGTCACGGATCTCTGCCTCCACCTCTATTCATTGCAGGATGTTGTTTGTGTAATGACACTTAGTGTGGTTATTCATTTGATTATAGGGGAAGTCCTGTTTAGGCACCCCCACCACTATTGGTTGGAGACCTAGACAGGGATATGCTGTGGGTTCTTGGAGGTTTCCCTGGCACCTGACCTCTTTCCAACTCCACATTGGCTTCCTCTATAAAGATATCCACCTCTCTCTCTCTCTTCTTTTTTCTCCATATCATAAGGTATTTTATAGAAGCAAACAGGAATGCACATAGATGCAAAAAAGGAAAAGATAAAAGAGAACTGAGGCAAGGACATATTGGGTACCAGCACTTGTTATCTAGCCTGACATCCTAAACTCAGTCTCTGAGATGTACACAGTGGAATCAGAGAACCAAGTTCTCTTCTGACTTCCACACGTGCACCTTTAGACATACACACAATAAATAAGACTAACGTAGAGATAGGAGAAAAAGGAAAAGATTAAAACATATCACTATGAAAAGCATTAGAGGATTGCAAAGAGACAAAAAAAAAGAGAGCAATCACATCTCTAATATATCCTACGTTCTTTATCATAAATAGATTCTACCAGGGATGCTTATCAGCTAATCTCTGATCTCATGTCTACCACAAAGGTATGACTTCACAAAAAGAAAATTCAGCACTCAGGTGGTCATTTGTAGATTGAAACAGTATCTTAGACAAATGGTCTCATTCTTTCATCATGGCCTGAAATCTATTTATTTTCACTTAGATGAAACAAGCAAGGCCTGCCAAAGTACAAGAGAAATCAAAATGTCTTTTGTGTTTTAGTTTGATTTACTTTTATTTTTGTGTATGTTTGTGGCTGCTCCTCTATGTATCATGAGCATACACTGAGTACAGAGGTCAGAAGAGGGAGCCAGATCACTATAACTGGAGTTATAAGTGGTTGTGAACCTCCCAAGACTGGGGCTGGGAACCGAAGCTGGTTCCACTGCAAGAGTAGCAGTGACCTTAACTGCTAAGCTATCTTCTTTGCTGTCCCCATAAATTACATATATATATATATATATATATTATTTTTCCAAACCCTGACAGCTTCATACAGTATTTTATGGTAAAAGACAGTGTCTTTATGATCCTACCCAAATGGCCTCTACCATACTCTCCCTTTCTAGATCCAGTGATTGTGCAGCAGATCCACTCTTCTATTTTTGATACATGTACACAGAGTCCAGCTGTTGAGGTCTGGCTATTCAGTCTGTGTGGAACATTACTCCCAGAGATAAGAGAGATCTTTCTCACAATGAAATCTTTATTTCTTCAACTGTTCCTTTTCTACATTGTCTGCCCTGATCTCTCTTTAAAATTTTGTCAAGCCTTAAGACAATCAACCTTCAAATGATTCTGCTTTATTTCAATCACACTATCACCTTAACACACCATTCAATTTCTCTTATTATGTTGGCTGTATGTCTATATTTAGTATAATTCAAAATTATAGAAGCAATCAATTTTTATCTACTATTTTACAGTGCTTTGTCTATAAGTCCTAAGAGATGCCTAATTTTTAGTAAGTGCTTTATAAAAATATGTGAAATGAGTATTCCAGCCAAATTTTTGTGTTTAAAAGTAAATCAGAATAAATTTTAAACTACTTTTAAAAGGACTTTCCTATAGTTCTTAACATTTGTTTAAAACTTAAAATTGGGTGATATTGCACTCTATATTTTACTTTATGTCCATATCAATAGTCTATCTGTTCATTTCAGTATCAAACAGTGTCTCCCATAGCATATAAGTACATTTCCTTTCTGGATGAAACTATAAGGCAGTCTTCAACCATGATTGCCATCAATTCATCTCTTCACTAAATGCAGCACCATAGGAAGACAGCTATGAGCTGAAATTACTAAGCAAGGGGCATTCAGCTGAAGAAATCTTGGTTATCTTTAAGAAAGCAATGGAAATGTATTTGGTGTGAAACAGTTTTTGAATATAATATGCATTTTTATTCCTTGATATTGTGAGCCATTTCCTACAATGTCAGACAGGAGTTGCCTGACCTTGAAATGTTTGGTACAGAAGCCATGGATGAACAGAATCAGATCAATCAAATAGTTGATTGGATCATTGTGTTGCAATCAGTGATCATGAAGACCTAAGAAAAGGTGTCATGGACTACACGAAGTAGGACTATAGATTCTCCTTTAAAACTCCCAGTGACCTATATACAAATTACCCACCAGACTATTGTGTTATGGAGTGGACTGGGAAAATGTGCCTGATACATATTCTTAGTTCTTGAAGCCTCTAAAAATAGATGCACAGAATGAATAAGCAACAACAGATAGAATCTACATACTGAAAGCACAGATGCTGGAAAAAAAAAAAAAAACTTTGTAAAAAGCCATTTATTATGCCTTCGATTTTCTTTTAAACTCAGTTATGTAAATTGCTTTCTAAAACAATACGTAACAATGTGTATCTTATGGCATACTGTCAGCATAAAGGGAAACTACTTTGAGCACCGGTTGATTTTTCTTTTTCACTAAAATTTGCATCTCACTTGTTTATATTTTAAAAGCATGCGGCAGTCAATAAAAGCAATTACTCTAGGATTAGGCAAAGTTCTTATTGGATTAATGTCAAGTTGTGTAAAATAGGAGATGATCCCTTGAATGGCTGGGAAACCTCATCACACTTGAGCTACACACTACTCTAGTAACTTGGCAAAGTGATTTGGAGGATGGGAAAACTTCCAACTACTTTTTATTGGAATGTTTCTAGACCAATACATCTTTGATTTAACATATGTTAGACATCTAAGGCTTTCATATGCTAGTACTCATTTAAGATCTTACTCTGAACAGATCAAGACTCATATTAACAACCTTTAGCTAAGGAGTTTATACAGGCATTTGTTCATTCAATTAGTAGGTTTTTGAGCCCTATAATATAAAGCATTGCTTTAGGTCTCAAGGAATCAGCAACGAGCCAATCAGGAGAAATGTGGTTTATAAAAAAGATAATTACAGCCTGGAGTAAATTGAATTTTTTCATACTGAGTTATTTGTAAGGGCTAAGTCTGAATTATCTAATAAGAATGGAATTTTGAAGGTGTGACTTTCTCTTCTAAGTCAACATTCTATTCTTTCAACTTCAGTTCTTTTCCTACCAAAGTACAAGTAACACTGAATCACATTCACACAAAGCTAGACCTGAAAACCACCTTCTAGGTCATTCGGTATCTAGTTTTCCTTTATGTTAATGATGAGGTCGTAACTTCTAGACAAGTCAAGAGTTTTATCAGAATATATCAATCTGCTTGTCCGTAGACTCATGACAAATTCCATAATCCATTTTACAGTTGAATGGTCACTTTAGTGTGCTTCTCCACTATAGAACATAGATATGAGGTAATTGATCCTTTGGTGTAAAGGCATACAGTTCAGGTAAATATCAATATTTGAACCAATGCAGAAACCAAGAGCCATTGTGCTGCTATATTCCTTTTAATTCAAATATTTTTGCTAAGGGACCACATTTATACTTAAACTTAAAACACTATTTTAAAGTAAAAATAGTACATTATATGAGGTGAGAGATACCTAAAGTGATAAAATAGGACACATGTTAGTGCCTGTTAAAAGCAAGTCAGAAGGCTCACTGGGCATAGGGTTAAAATCATACTTTGAGGATAAATACCTACATGACATTTGTACATTATAGACAGGTAGATTATTTGTGCTGTTTTCACTATTGGAATTTTTACTCACAGAAAAACATGTATATACTCAGTCCTGCCAGAAGAACCATTTGAATTTCATGCTTAATTTTCCTAAGAATAATTACATGAAGATAGATGATGGTGATGAAAAAGATAGATAGATAGACAGACAGACAGACAGACAGACAGACAGACAGACAGACAGATAGATAGATAGATAGATAGATAGATAGATATGACACATTGGTTATTAAATGAGAGAGAGAGATGATGGATGTTAGTTTCCTATGATATATGGTTTGGGAGTTACAAATAAAAATTGTGATAACTAACAAGGAATTGAGAAACAGCTTCCCAGATCTTATAATAAAGCTATTGTTTCATCTGGGAAACCCAAGATATGAATAGGCAGTTGTAGTAATTATTTCTGACCAGTTACTTAATTTTAACCATTATCTATACTGTACATATATATTACATGAGTTGTATTTGGTATTATAATAAAATCCTGGAGGCAGATATTGGTGAAAAGCTGAAATACCAGAGAGATGGAGAAACAAACCATGGCCATTTCTCTCGTAGCCAACTTCTTAGGCCTGTCTCTAGGACTCCAAGTCTCTCCCTACTCAGCCCAAAAGAGAAGGGCCAGGGGAAGCTGAACTCCTCCCTCCTCTGGCTCCTTCCAGATATGTCACTATCTGATTTAATTTTCTTAGAGTTATTCTTAAAGGTATGAATGTACAGGAATCCAGAGAGATCTCTGCCTCTTGAGTAATGGGATTAAAGATGTGGATCATCACTCCCTCACCTTGGCTGTGTGGATATATCAGTCTTCTAATATTAAAGGCTATTTTTATTAAATATATAGTTTATCACCACAGATTTTACATATATATATATATATATATATAGTCATCTGTCTAGCACTTTTGTATAAAGTCACATGAAATCTGGAATGCTTTATCTAATTAGATGGTAACATTGTATTCATTTAACTCATAAGAAAAAAGAGTATAGGTAACATTTTATGCCACATAAACTTTAGAAGAAAGAAGAAAGAAGAAACATAACCCTTTATGCTCCCTGCAAGCAGCACTAAATACTTTGGTGTAACTATAACCACAGAAGTAACAGATCTATTTACAAAAATTTTAAATCACTGAAGAAAGAAATTGAGGAGGATATCAGAAAATGGAAAGATCTCTCATGTTCCTGGATAAATAGGATCAACATAGCAAAAATGGCAATTCTACCAAAA